>JBBMOC010000042.1:3218470-3420366 GCA_037975185.1 Centropyge bicolor
GTGTGTGTGTGTGTGTGTGTGTGTGTGTGTGTGTGTGTGTGTGTGTGAGGCAGGGGTACACGCCATGTTTGCACTTGTTTGTGTGTTTATCTCTTAACCTTGTTTCCCCAAATGAGAACCACCAGGCAGCGGCACAGAGCCCACAGTGTGTTGGAGAACGAGTCAGTGGGTCGTGTCCTCAGTGTTATTCACACACTTTCAATATCAGCTCACATTCTGCACCAGGAAAAAAAAACTGATGTGGTGTAGCTTTCAGCACAGCATAGCTCACAGGAAACAAAAACTATTTATAAGACTGCGCAGCGCTGTGAAACGCTGACACGGCACGGCCTTGGTGCAGTGCTAAGGTTGGGTCATTGTCATTTTTAATAGATGGACCATGTTGTGACGTACAAATATGATTATAGCACTTCCTGTTGGTCATGTGACTGTGTATCATTGTCGTTAAGCTATGTGGATGTGCAGCTTTATCTCTGCTTGTGTTTCCTGCTTCGGCCTCATCAGCCTGGTGTTTCGAGATGATTCTGGATTTACAGCTTGTGTCTGAGGAAAGTCTGAGGATCTGCTGTCATTTGGCAGCGTAAACACGCACTAACATCGCTGTGCCAGTGTAAACAGAGGGATGCAGTGTTTACTACAGTTGTGGACAGGCTGCAGAGTTCGCAGGATGTCGTCACGAGGTAACTCTATTCGTCCTCACCTTTTCTGTCCCGTGCAAGGACGGACACACATGTTCGAACACACACACACACACACACACACACACACACACACACACACACACACACACACACACACACAGACGCGCACACACACACACACACAAACACAAACACACACAGACACACACACAGACACACACACACACAGACACACACATACACAGACACACACACACACACACACACACACATACACACAGACACACACATACACACACACATACACACAGACACACACACACATACACACAGACACACACACACACAGACACACACATACACAGACACACACACACAGACACACACACACACACACACAGTGATAAGGAGGGCAGTGGCTCAGTGAGGCACAGGAAAAGGATGGTTACATAAAGTGTCTGTGAGAGCGAATCAAGCTCAGCAGCGGGACACCTCTCTCTCTCTCTCACACAGTCTGTCTGCGCTGCATTCTTCTGCGCCCGAGTAATGCATCGCACGGCACATGATCCAGCTCATCCTCAGTGGACCTGTCTGCTGTTATGAGTTTATAAAACACACTGAGAGACAGGAGGGAAAAAGTTCTCACTGCCTGACGACGACTGAAACGCCAGACCGGCTGCAAATCAGTTCAGCTCGTTAGTGCTTCCAGATCGATAGTCATTAGGGCAGACCCGGGCCGGGCTGTGGTGGCTGCTGGCCTCCGGACCCAGCTGGAGCATCCTGACCACATCCATCACAGGAAACATGTGGTTCTCTTTGGGAAGATGTTAGTGCGTGATCGTAAAAGCTAAGAGTTGGAAAAGAGGGATAATACTGTCTGCAAACTTCTCTTTTATTGTCTTCAATGAGCTTCATAAACTCCTCTGATCGTTACTGTTTGTAGAGGAGTTTAAAGCGGAGGGAATCCCTGATGCTGCCGGATGAGGCTCAGTGATGTGGACAGGGCCGACGCTGCTGTGTTTATGCTGCCGTCTGAACGCGGCTCCCTGGAGGCTCGATTTGGGCGGCAAGACGATGTATGTCTGTACTATGTGTGTGTGTGTGTACAAGTGTGTGTGTGTGTGGCTCTCAGCCGGAGTTATCTGGCAAATTGTTTTGTCTGTTTCCCATAGATGTGACTGAAGTGGAATGCAGACGAACTTAGCAGCCATGGAGGCAGATATTTTACGAGAGCGAAAGTGTGTGTGTGTGTGTGTGTGTGAGTAGAAAGTGTATTATTAAGTTACAAATGAGATAGTGAGAGGGAATGTGAACGACAGCAAGTGTGAGAGAGGGAAGGATAAAGGAGAAGAATGAGTGTGTGTGTCTGTGCGCCTCATGGTGGAACAGGTGGTCTAATCTGACGCCCCACCCATGGCACCCGCAGCCCCCTGCTCACAGCTCTCCAATCTTTGGACTCTAAGGAATTTCTGCTTCTATTGTCCTGAGCTGCAGAGACAGAGCGACTCTGAAAGAGTGAACTCTGTCTGCATATTTGCATCTAAATTGAAATTAAACACACACATATAAGCATGTATCGATCTGAGCTGGGAGCTGCTGCAGCTCCTCTGACCTGGCTGTCAGGTTTGCAGTGCAGGGAAAAGAGGCGGCACAATGAAAATTAAGCACGCTGCAGGAGGAGAGTGGAGATTTGAAGCTGGAGGACGTTTGTGGGACGTGAAGCTGTGGGAGTTCTTGACTGACCCTGAGCAGCATAATGACTTTGCAGCAGATGAAGCGTGCAGCCTGTGTGTTTGCATGGAATCATTATCATCTTGGCAAAACTTAATAAAAACTTCATTTTGTACATTTATATTTTTTATACATTTTACTTACTCGTCTGCTAATCTTTTCCCTTGGACCCCAGTCATGCAGCTGTGTGAGGATGAACCAAGCGGCAACCTTCAGCGCTGAAAAATGAAGCCAATGCGGAAGTGCAAAAAAGCTGCAGTTCCTCGAATAACCACTAGAGCAGGCCGCAGAAGGGAGTCAATTACATTTGAGCCCCATGTTAAAATGTCCGATTTTACGACAGAAAAAAACATATTTACAGCCTGGTTCAAAACATGGCTCTAGTCTCATAAGCTGTTTTTCTACTCCATGACAACTCTGGGGGGGGGATTTTTTTATAAGGCGTTCGTTAAAAATATACAGCATACATCATTATGCACAATTCATAGTTGTCAATCTAAGTGGCACCACTTTGATTGACAACTAGCCACTGACGGTCTAAAGGGCGTCACCCCGGCTAATTCTAGTCACTGAGTTTGGGAAAGAGAACGTCGTGGGGTTAGCCGGCTAGCAACGATATTTAGCATTTAACCTAGCTGGTTAGCCGTAGCTAGTTTGATTATTTCGAATAAAGCGGCTTTTTTCAGCAGCTTTTTTTTCAGCCAATAGCGTTCATTCGACCCGCCTCAGCTCCGCCTTCGCTCCACCTCTTTGTCCATATTTGGAGTAATCGGAGGTAGGCTACCAAGATGGCTACACACTACGATTTGCTTCATTTTTGCTCTTCAGAAACCTATGGATGACGTCACGGACACTACGTCCATATTTTATACAGTCTATGGGATGAACATTTGCTAATTAGCACTAAACACAAAGTTCAACTGAGTGTTTTAAGTTTTGAAACCAAAGTGTTGGACAATTTGAAACTTGAATCTGCTGATGGCGCTGGATGAAAAATGAAGGGGTTTGTCAAAGTTGTGGAGGTGAAAGTCTGAGCCAAATTTCATCTCAGTCCATCCAGTAGTTGTTGAGATCATGACCACAGGCCGACTGACTGGCCGTCTTCCATTTTCTTCTACTTCTTTATATGATGAAGAGTGAGAACATTTTTGCATTTTAAAATAAATTAAAACATAAATAGAAGTGATTCTCAACTCATAATGAATTTTCCCAAAAGTACGAGGATGTACATCATGTCTGGTGTAAGATGTTTTTTAATGTGTCCTTGCGTGTGAAGGATGCTTGTGCAGGGTTCATGTTCTTAATTCGGCCTCGCTGGGCTCGTCAGAGGGGCAGTAACCACTCGGTGGATGCCTGCGGGCGGACAATGGGCAGATTGTCCTGTGAAAGAAACTAGGACACACATCTCCAGGAAGTAAACAGCCCCTGTTCGGCTCAGGACCACCGACCGCTTTGGACTTCAACCTCAGTGCATTTGAGTGGCGAGCAATGAATGAATGCGTGCAGATGGCGGGGGGGGCGTTCTCCCGTGGGGGTCAAAGGTTAGCCCGTGTGGTTAAAGCCCTTCCTGTCAGCAGCACTTTGCATCAGTCCGGTCCATGTCAGGGATCTGCGGGCGGATGACACAGGATGAGAGCAGGGGTTAATGGAACAAAACAGAGGGATGAGGGCTATCAGTAGCATGTGGACGCCATCCAATTAGGAGCTACTGAGCTCGTCCAATTTAATCTAATGGACTTGTTTGGCATGTTTTTGTCTTCAACCCACGACCCCGGCAGTGTGCTCCTATCTCTTGCTGTTAGTGTTCCTTCCCTTGCATCCTTGGCTCCATGTCAGTGTCCAGGTTGGATGTGAGGACGTCAGCGTGGAGTGAACAGATGTGCAGCTGATGTTTCATTATTTTAATCACGAAACAGGCCACAGAGCTGCTCTACTGTCTGACCTCTACTGACCTCTTGGCCTATTTCCAAAACCACTGACGATCAAACAATTGAACGAGACAGTGTTGTCTTTCTAAACTACATGAGCTGTTTCATCATTTCACCATCATCCTCTCTCTTCTCCCTCTCATTCAGTCACCACATCCTAATGCATCAGATTACATGTTAGAGTCCAGACGAGAACACGCTGTTCCTTCACATGTTGCTCAGTCAGACACACTTTTTTTTCTCTTATTTGTGGCTCAGGTTGCATCAGTATCATTTGCATAAATCCTGTTAATCCCACTGATGGGGATCTGAGGGCAGACTCGATGCTCCACCCTCGTCCCACCTTGTCATGCAAACACTGAACTGAGCCCCCTTGTGGCCTCCAGGTGAAACTGCGGCTTCATTTCTGTCTTTTTAGGGGGATTGGGGATTATCTATTTAGGGAAATCTCTGCAAAGGAACAGATGGTGGTCTCTTCACAGAATCCAGCCCAGAATAAGACGATGTTTTGCTGTTGATGACAGTGCACATTTATGTTAATCCCAGGAGGAAAATATAAAATCCTCTCTGGTTCGGTGGCCTCTCGTCCTCATTGATCAGAGTAGGAAATGTTTTGTGGTCTATTAATGTAAAAATCAATGCTCTCATTCTCATTCACTTCCTCTTAAATTCAGTATATTTCAGTGTGTGTACAAGTATATTTAAAGGATTTAGAGGTGAGGAATGCCAGACTTTGGTTCTCTTCTTATCTCTGTCTGTGATTTAGAATCCAAAATTAAGTCGAATACTGGAACTACAGATCTAGTGAGTATTAAGGATGTGTGATCTGAATGCTTTTGATGGTGAACTCGATGACACCGCAAGATGTTTCTGAAGGTTAAGAATCTGTCAAAGCTCTCCGCTCATGCGGCCTCCTGTCCTCCAAAAGGAGAACACCCAGCTTTAAGGCCATGTCTAGACAAACTTATCTCCAAGTTTTAAGGCCAGAGAAACGCTCGGATTAGGATATGATCCCCTCGCACATACAGGATTATACAGTTTACTGTATATACTGTAAGAGGTGTGGCTTAAAGCCTTTGTTGTACCACAATTGCTCGTGAGATCTGCCGTTGACCATAAGGTCTTTTTTTTTAATCACAAAAGATTTTGAAGGATGAAGCTCTGATAGGCAAGTCAGAATTTTTTTTTTTTTTACTGGTGATCAATTTTTCATCCGTGAAACAGTTGGACATGTTTTTCCTACTTTCTCTTTTTCATCCATAAAAACAGTTTTTTAAAAAATGTGGAAGATTGTTGTTGTAATACTCATTTCAACCACAAGAGGCAGAAGTGCACCGCTCAGGTTTGCCGTCAGGGCTTTCTGCCAGAAAGTTTGTTTAGGGAGGAGGTTGTGATGTTGAATGAGTCAAACACAAGACTTTAACCCAAGAGACTGTGTGAAAACAGAAGGCAACTCAGACTTAGTCAACTTATTATTTTCACTTCATTTTTATTATTATTTTCAGATTTCAGCCACAGTTTGGTTTGGATTAGGCAACAAAACTTCTTGGCTAGTTTTAGGAAAAGATTATGGTTTGGCTTAAAATAGACTCTTTCACATTGTTAACCACGTGAAGGCAAACTTCTCCCACGTGAACTGCACTTCTCATTTGCCTCTCTGGGCTTCCGTATATGACTGTTCAAATAAGGTCTGTGATAGAAATTTGTCCTGCTTTTCCTGCAGTTGTTGAGGCATCAAAAAGCTGCCAGCATGAAATGTCTATATTTAACCAACTCAAGGGAAAGTAGGTCCCTTCAATAGTCAGATTTTGGGATGTGTGATCAATCAATCTGGGGTTTTCCAAGAGTAACTGTCGGAAAATCATCAATTGTCCTTTTTCCTTTGTGTGTACAGGCTGTTTTTTTTCAGGGAACATGACATCTACTTCATCTTATTCTAATTTTATATGAGTTATTACAGTTATTCCTGACTCATCGCTGACCAGCAGAAAAGTCTGATGCAAACACATTTGCTGATATCAGACAAACAGGTTCCCGAATGTGACTTGAGGACTCATTTTATCCCGAGACCTCATTTCCATTGTGTCCCCGACTGAGCCACAGGAAGTGATGCTAGAGACAGGAAGTGGAGCTGTGAAAGGTAAAGAGGCCGCAGACACATTGGGTCTTTATGAAGTGACGGGCGGCAGGAAGGAAACTGGCTGCGCTGCTACTGGAACTACGAGTGTCTGTTTATTTTCCCTCCCTGTCTCTCAGAAGAGGTTTAGGGGAAGAGAAAGAGGTGGAGGGATGCTCTTTGAAGAACGTGGGCCAAGCATTTATAGTAACAGCCACCATTTATAGAAGCAGTGGAATACCCTGGATGTGATTCAGGAGATGTTGTTCGTCTGGAGCTTTGAGGAACAGATCGGTGGAGACACGCTGGAGACTTGTTGAATCTGTGGTCATTTGCCATTCAAGTGTGGCACCTGAACATCCAGTCGTCTCCTCGGGTGTTTCCTTCTCTGTGTTCCTTCATCTCAAACGCACCCACATGACCGCTCTAATCTAATCTCGCCATTTTAAAGGTGCAATACCTGTATGTATGCACCAATTTTGGTTGAAATTAGAACATTTAATAAGAGTTTTGATGTGATGACAAAGACGTCTATGTACTCTATGTCTATGTGTTACAGCACTGCTTTGTACCATAGTCTCCTGTAGTTTCAGCTGGGAGAGTTTCTCAAGCTCTCTTAGCTTTTTGGTTAGAGTAAATGAACAAGATAAACTCACAATATATAAAGACAGGAAATATTCTTAGACTGACTTTTCTTATTAAACAGAAAAATACAACTATGCACTACACACTTTGACTAAGATGAGCTTAATTGCCTTGTCAACACACTTCAATCTAACTTGACAGAAACAAAATAAAACCTTGGTTTTTCTTCCACTGCTCCAACAATCACCATCTCTGGTTTGGCTGAAATAAACCCTCGCTGAGTTCGATGTGAAAATATTCTGGAGCGACATGAAGTGGGTGTCTGGGGATGAGATAGTGTATCAGCTTGTACAGGAAGATAAGACTTAAACTGCCTGGAAGAGTTTTGACACTGTTTATCAAAGAGTAAATGTTGATACAAATGTCAGTATCAGTTGTGAAAACCAGTTGAAACAGGACTGAAATGAAAGTTGGGGAAGTTCTTGAATCTGCGTCCTTGGCCTCAGTGACTCATTCTCTCCTGTATCCCACCCAACCCAACGTCCTCTCCAGCAGCTCCAGCCTCGACCCGTCTCCGCAGCCGGTCGTGTCCTCGGGCTCGTAGCTGCGTTCTGCCTTCAGAGTTCAGTCTGAGTTACTGCTGCCTGCAGGAGAATGAGCGAGGCAGCTGCGAGAGAGGAGAGGGATTACAGCGAGATGTAGTGTGATGAGGAGGCGGGTCAGCGGGTCAGCAGAGGAACAGAGATGACACAAGACAAAGTGTAGAGATAAGGGTTGGACTGAATTTAAAAAAACAGGCCTGCATGCCATCCTTACACGATATGACGGAGGATCCTTCAGGAGTATAAAACTAACACAAATCAGTGGTCTTTTTTTTTTATTGTCTTGAGATCTTTGCTTGTTTTAGCCTGTTTACTTCAAATCTTGTTTGCATTACATCACAGCTAAATGAATGCAGATTGTCATTGATAACACAACTCAAGTTTCCAGAGTCGACATATTTATTTTTATATCACAGGAAAATGAACAGAAAACAACTGCAACCCAAAATCCCAACTCTCTTGTATGCATTTGAAAACAGTTAGCAAAAATGAAAAACATACACAAATTACAGACAGAGATGATCCTTTGATTTCTAAAGGAAAATTTTTATCCTGCTGGAAGAAAATGTTTATTAATGTTTGTTAAGTTCTGAAATCGAATATGAGAAGCTTCTTTGAAAAGATTCTGGTGATGGAAACACCCAGAATCTCTTATTGATTCAAGGGCCTGAGTGATGGATCAGAAAGTGGATGTGTGTGTCTGAGGATCAGATTAATTTCTTCACTAATTTATGTGACAATCTAAACATCTCCATGTTTCATAACGTCTGTGCTGCACAGTTACAAAGCCTGTCTGTGGTGACCGCTCAGCTGTTTCCTCCTCTCGTGCCAGTTGTCCGGCCAGACAAAGAGGACTCCTCCTGTCACACAGAGAGGAGGGGAGGGGGATTTACGACTCCGCGCGGGCCGGGGTCGCCGCCCCCCCTGCCCCCCTCCCTCCCCAAACCTTCCCCTGCAACCCCCTTCAAAGGAGTGCCACAGGAGCCTGTGTGTCAACAGGCAGCCGGAGAGTGTGAGACAAGCAGCAGAATCAGAATCTCATTCACGAGTACGGAAATATCCAAACCTCCCCGCATTCATTGCTGACATCCACGTCTTAATCACACGCTCGCAGCCATGTGTGTGTTCGTACATGCTTAGCAATAAGCAGCTGAACATTGCCTCTTAAGCTTGAGCATATGTGAACATACTTGCAGATATTCCTATAAACTCCACAGTTCTCTGGTCGACCACGTGCAGCACTCACTCATTTCACTTTATCAGGCCCAGACAGCGATAATCGTGTCTTATTACATTCGAGACGTGGACAGAAAGAAAGTTCCTCTTTATATTGAATCAACAGAGAGAGAGAGAGGGAGCGGTGGGTAGCATGGCAGGACTTGCATATTGTGACATTTTGGCTCTGAGCAGCAGGAAAACCATCCAAGCACCTTCATTAAATGCGAGTGTATCAAGTAGAGGGACGGTGGAGTGTTACACTCTCTGCACAGGCTTAAAGTAAATTATGTTGAAAAAGGTCTGGCGGAGTGCACGGCTCAGACCCAAAGTATGTGTGTGCACAGGAGGGTGACGGACATTTACTGAGAGGACAGACTCAATAACTCGAGGGGAGTGGAGTGAGACAGAGGAGATGTGATAGAATGAGGGGGATGAAGCCTTGGAGGGGGGGTAAAAGTTGGACTAAATGGAGTGCACACGCTCTATGATGTGGCCTGGAAATGGTATGAAGGAGAGCAGGGGATGCCCACCCACCACTCCCACCCTCACCTCCACTGTCTGAGTGGGAATCTCGGACCACTTGCTGAGCCGAGCCGGCCGAGAGGTGGGGGTCGGTCAAGCGAGCAAATAGGATGATGGTTGTTTATGCGTTTGTCCTACAAGGCGCCAGGCTGTGTGTGCGATTATGTAATGACCCGGGGGGAGGCCTCTCGCAGGCTCTGGACGCTCCCAGCTCGGCCCCATCCGGCCCCCGGGGGGAGAGAGATCGGGGCACGTCGCCTCTCATCACCGTCATATCAGGGTTCACTCAGTCAATCACAGGGAAAGACCCGGAGCCTGAGGTTGTGTGTCAGTGACTCAGGCTGACCCAGAGACCCAGCACGAGGACGAGGGAGACGTCGAGTTCAGCATGTGTATGAAAAACCACTTCTTTTGGCTAGTTATGGATACGATTACAGCTCTTTCCTCCATTTCAAAAATCACTTTAAAACACGCTCACCCACCTGCTCTGATGTGACACACGACACCTCAGAAATCATCCTCCCTCTCTCTGCGCCCAGCGGCCATCAATAATAGAAAGCCCATCTCGCTCGACTGGCAGGAAAATTGATGCGTAGCGTGAGCGTGTATCTGCATGCGATCTGGGAATGTGGACAAACCCCAACTCAGGGGGGGGGGTTCGCTAACGTCGGATCGTTCTTCCCACAGAAGAGCGACGGGCCGCAGAGTGATTTATCTGCTGGAATAGAAAACACATGGAGTGCAGGACGGGACGGAGATGGATCTTGATCAGAGGTCAGAGATGATAGAACTAGTCCAGCTGTGACCCCCCTCCCTCCACTGTCTCCCTCCCTTTCCTCAGCCCTGCTCTCCCACCTTAAGACCAGGATACCTCCGCTGAGCTCTCACTCGGCCACGGTGGATTTCCAAGTGCTACTATGAGAAACCTTGAGGGGGGGGGGGGATTTGGGTCACATATGGTAATTATCCGTCTCAAATGGGAGACGAGTGAAGGTCATGACTAGGACTTTTGGAGAGTGTCCTGTGTAAGCTGAGGTATTGTGTGTCTCAGAACAGAGAGTGAGGAGATGATGAGATGAAGGCTGAGTTGGCAGATGTAACTTTTGGCTCGTGAAGGATCCCATAAGCTGCTTTTTCCCCCCACGACTCCAGTCTGGCTGTAGGCAGACTAGGCTTTTGAAGTGGCTCTCTGATACCCCTCACAGAAACCACAGGCCCCAAGCTTTGACTCACATCTCCACATTTCTATCTCTGATTTGTTATCACCTCTCTCTCCTCACATACATAACGCACATACAGCACGACGAGCCTCTTGGCAGCAGACTGAGGTTCCCGTTGCACTGATGAGTAAGCTTCCTCTGACTTTACTGTACGTCTATTGATTCACTCGGACAGTATTCGCGGGGCTAAAAATACAAGTCTGTCAACAGTTTTCCGAGAATGTGTGAATTGCAGTGGATTCTGTTTGGGTGTGGAAGGAATTCTGACATCTCTCCGTGAGCTTCTGTCTTTGTTTAGCCCCTTTCTCACATGTCATCTGTTTATCATGAGTCACGCAGTCTGTGGACTTTTTGGTCTTTTGTAAGTGTCTTTGATTTATGATTTAACCATGAAATTTTTCTATGTTACCTGGAATCTTGTTATCCCATTTCGTAAGTCTATGGTTTACTCCTTTTACAGTACGTCATGATTGTGAGTTAGCTTTTCAGTGTCCCTGTGAGGTTATTACAGCTGTCACTTAATCAATTAGATGATCAATTTTAGTCTTCTATAAAAGCAAGGAGTTTTGGCTTTCACACTTAGTTGACCCAAACAAGCAATTTCAACATGTGTCTTTGGGTTTTTGAACATTTTATCTGATTTCTGAGACTTTACAGACCAAATAATTAATCAGTTAATTGAGAGAATCATTATTAGTTACAACCTGCTGTTACATTTTTGCTTTCCTTTTCACAACATAAATACCATTTACTTTCAATTTATATTACTTTGTTCTGCTTTTTAAATATTGTATTTTTATGTCACTACATCTATCTATGTAGTTACATTTTTAAATTTCAAAAGTGAAAAGTAAATAATACAGTAAACTCCAAGTTTAATTGCATTGTTTAAAACAACTTCACTTCAACCAGATATAAAATTAAAACACAGCTTATATGTTAAAGCTGTAGTAATTATAATCTGACATCAGGCCTGCTTATAATAATACAACACTCAGATGGACCTTTTGAGTGCTTTAACTTTTGATAAATTTTACTGATACTTTTGCACTGTTAAATACAGAACTTCTATTTAACTTAACTTCTACTTAACTTTGTCCTACAGACTCTTAGACTTTGTCCTAATGACTCCTACAGAATCATTGATAACTATATATTTAATAGTAGGATGAGCCCATTTGATTTTAAACCCAGTACTTTTTCTGTCAGTCTTGTTGGCATCAGTCAGTCTCCTGCAGCCAGAGGGAGCCCGCACGCTGCGGGGCTGCAGGGCGGAGCGCGTAGTTAAACCCAACGCACCCTCCTCTGAACTGACTCCCTTCAGCCCCAATACGATCAAGTTAACCATAGTATTACTTTAGTACATCCGGTTAAGATTTCATAACAAAAGCTCAGACTCGAGCTAGAAAATGAATTAATTTTTTGTGAATTAAAATAAAATTTCCCATAAACCCCTGGTAAAATGCACGACTGTCTCCATTGCTTATCTAAAGTTTCCAGAAATCATGCATCACCACACACATTCAGTGATGAGTAATAACAAAGTACTGCAACTCGTTTGTTGAACGTTTACTCATTTCCCTTCTGTTGACTTTTATTTTGAAAGCGGACTCTCCTCACTTCCCGTGTCGCCGCTCGGGCTTTGACGCGGCCGCGGTTTGCGCACGGACGGATTTAGTTTATGTCCAACTGATGCGGTCTGGCGGAAGAAGAAGAAGAAGAGGAAGAGGAGGAAGAAGAGGAGGGAGGAGGGGGGAGTTCACTGAAACAACGGGAACACAGAGGGGCTTTTTTTCAGGGAGGAAGGAAACAAGTTGAAGGTTTAAGTTTGACCGCGGTGTTTTTTCGCCTCTTGTTGCCGCTCGTCCTGCAACAAATCTGCGTCTCCTTGTTGCGGCCAAACAGTTTCTGCTGTCCAATGAATGGAGTTGCTTTTTGCCTTGTTGGAATACCTCCATACGCTGAGAACCACGTAAGTACTGATCAGATCATTGATCATGATATTGATACCTGGATGTTGTGTTTGCTGTGCGATGCGGTGCGGCGCGGAGCGGTGCGGCGCGGCTGGTCAGAGAGCGTGATTTCCTAAGAGGATTAACACTAGTTTACACAGCCACTGTGTACACACACACTCACAGACATACTGTACAGAAACCGAGTGTTTGATCGGTGTTTTTTCTGCAGCTTTTGTTCCCTAAACTGATCCAGAGACTCTTTAAACGCCGAGGTGGGTTCAGTCTTTTGTCCGGGTCTCTGCATCAGGAGCCGGCCAGTCCTGACGGGACGTCCCGGTGAGAGATGGAGGAGTCTGGAGATCAGTTTGTGTTATTATGAATCACTCAAATGAGGCAGTTAATTAGCTTTAATCCATCATTTAAAACTGGAAGTTTGCTCCTCTTTTTTATGATGAGGCTCATAGAGATAAGAGTTATTCTACTGCTACATTCATCTCAAATACAGAACAAACACTCATTGAAAAGATGATGATGATGGACAAAAATGTGACCTTAAGTTAATGAGCATCACAAGCACCAGCAATAAAGGTCAACTCTCCTTTATCGTGCAACAATAGTGTGATGCATTAAGGTTATAAAAGTCTATAAAAAATGATGAGCTTGTGAGACGGGCATCCAGCTCCTCCTGCTCTGACTCCCGGAGTGTGTTTGATGTTTGCACATCATTCAAATGAGTCAGTTAATTGACTTTAATCCAGCTGTTAAACCTGGAAGTTTGCTCATCTTTTTTTTCATTATGAAACTCCTAGAAATAAACCATCACTCATTCTACTGCTGCATGTGAAGTTTCTTAAGTCTTGATTTAGATCGAACATGAGAAAAAGTGTGACCTTAACTTAATGAGCATCACAAGCATCAGTAAAATAAAGGTCAAATCTAATAGTTTGACGCATTTAGCTTATAAAAGTCTAATCTAAGTGATCAGCTTGGGGAATTCTTCTTCACTCAGATCCTTGTTAAATAGACGGATCCAGCTCCTCCTGGTCTGACTCCAGGAATGTTTACTGATGTGTTCAAAGTCTTGCAGTAGGATATGTCACTCGAGGCTGCTTGTTGAGGGAAGCATATGGTTTGTGTGTGTGTGTGGATCTGCTTTGATTTAACCTCAGAGGCTCCGTGTGTGATGTGGTTGTGTCAGAGACTTGCTGAGATATTTCCTTCAGTCCTTTGCTTCGTGAATCTGAAGCAGCTTTTTGTGTGTGTGTTTCTTTTCCACCTACCTTCGCTCCCTTGTTTCTCACATCTCTTTTTATCTGTCGCGTTTCTCCTCCAGCGAAGAATAAGGTTTCCTCCTCTGTGGTCAGGCTTTAATCGAACCTCTCGGCTGCGAACGCTGCTTCAAACATGTTGAATTGACTTTTATCTTTTTTAATTTGACTCTGGTCACGTGTGGCGTCGTAGTAAAACACTTTGTAGTAAACTGTTTCCTTCATGAACAAGAGCTCATAAAACTTCATTCAAAGTGTCTGATTTCCTCCTGCGTGACTCACTCTCAACTCTACATGCTGACTTGGACCCTGACCCGTTTCATACCTGACCTTTGACCCTGCATGTCTCAGCCAACACCCAGCTCTTATTTAGCCGGGCCTCTCTCTGCGTGTTATCTCTCTTGTCTTTAAGAGGAATTCACCTTCATGACGGCTGTTTTATTGTACACTCTTTTCCTCTTTTCTCTTCCCTGTGATTCAACTCTAATCTGTTTAGATGAATCTGATAAAGGCCGACGGCGAGATGCGTAATCACACCGTAACCTGATTACATGTTTGATTTGTCAAAAACGAGACGCAAAGTAAATCAGCCTTTTGTGCTGGAGGAAAAGGATGAAAGTGTGTGTTTGATGAGAGCAGTCGTGATGACGTCCGGTGGGACGAGCTTGATGTTGTTAGCAGGGCTGCTGTAATGTAGCAGTGCAGCGTTAGCGGGTGGGATCAATAGAAGGCAGGGCGGGGCAGAGGGCAGGACGAGCAGCGGCCTTCCTCTCTAATGCTGCATTGTGCCACGTGATGCTGGAGTTTATTGATGATGGGAAACATGAGAGCGCTTTTCTGAAAATCTTGAGCCGAGCCGGTCGATGCTAAAGCCGCTCTTTGTGTACCGGTTTGTTCTCTGATACTCTGCAGCCGCCTGAGTGATTGTGTCCAGATACAACTTGATGACAGAGGATTTTATTTTTTGCAGATCCTCGATTTTTCTCTGCTCTTTTCACTCTCACTCTCTACACTCATGTCCAGCCCCAGGGGCCTGCTCAAAGCTTCCTCAGGATCATTTAAGACCTGAACTCTACATGGAGGCTTCGGATGATCCACGGTCCTCTGATCCAGGTGATCACAGGACAAACACCTCCGATAGGTTACAAACCTCAGACCACAGAGACCCATCCAGTCAGCAGGTCCAGGATCAGCTCCCGGTCACTGCGACGTTAACTGAAAACATCTGCATGATGCTGCAGAGGGAAGCATTGCTGTGATCATTAGCAGATGGTTTCACCACGTAGTAGGTACACAGCACATACCGTACCGCAGCGCTGGGAATTTATGAATTGAGGAAAAGGTCATTTTATTATTAATACAGTGAATTCCAGTTCTAATCTATAACCTGGATGCTCTATATAGCTGGTTCTAATCTCGAGGTCAGGACCTGAGGAGTCACAATATGAATTTAAAAATGAGTTGAAACAGAAAGTATTTGTGCAACTTACTATTATACTTTTTTAAAAAAATCAAAATTTTCTTTTGAATTTCTGAATTTAACAGACATATGCAAACTGTCTTGAGAGGTCACAAACTTCTTTTTGCTTCATTCTGAGTGGCTGTGAGCCAAAAGTGTGCAGCAATCTGATTCTAAATTCAGTATTTTAGACATTGTCCCGTTGCAGAAGTCAACAAAAGTTCCTCATGCTGCAACAATGAAGCACTTCTGCCAAATCTGAAGTTGAGAAACGTCACAAAAAGCCAATAAATTTCCGCGTTGTTAGGAAAGCTGTCCAACCACTGCTTGCTGGTTTTCTTCACTGTTATTCCAGCCAGGTACAAGTCGTTTCTCAACATCTGTTGTGCAGTGCATTGTGGGATGGGACTGTCTGTTACCCTGAAAACAACAAACAGTAGTAAACAGAATATTTTCATTTCTCCAGGCTGAATGTGCTTCATGCCCCAGACATGCCTGTTATTCAGACCACAGACCGTCTTGAACTGTGCCAGTCCAGTGGGCGGAGTCACACACGGAGCATGACAGTAAAGTGTGTGTTACAGAGTTCCCTGCATCAGTCCGTTAACGCCATTAAAACGTCTCTCACACCTTAACACCTCCGCCCTCCCACCTCGACACCGTCACCCCGCTGCATTCCTCCGCTCCAGGCCTGGAGACGACAGCTGCACCGCCGCTCACACCTCACGTCCACAATCATTAACCTGGAGAGTGTGTGTGTCGACACACTTTAATCACACACACACACACATGCAGGCGAGCACAGGTGTTCACCAATATAGGCACTCCGGCATGTTTACATCACACTTACAGGGTCAGAGTTACACACACACACAACTCATAATCTGTGCGCAGGTGCATCAAGCATGGTGTCACACACACACACACACACACACACACACACACACACACACACACACACACACACGGCCTTCTCCTCTCATGTTTGCATGAGGAAGTCCTTGATGCTGTACAAATATCGTGCAGCGAGTGTATAGTCGGGCGAAGGACATCAGTCATCATTGACCTTGTTTACTGTGGTGAGAGGGGAGCGGCCGCTTGAGTGCAGCTCTGCAGAGCAGGCGTGTTTCTGTTGCTAATGGATCTTTATTGATCTGCCGTTTGTCACTCTGTTGCTATTTTTCTCTTCAAGAGTCAAACCAACCAGAATTAATTAATTAATTTTGTTTTTACATGTAAATTATTTCCTACATCAGTGAATTTAATTATTACTATAATATTAATGAATAATTGCTTATGTCAAACTCTAAATATATGTTTCATATTTTTGTACTGTGCCTGTTAATTAGCTCTAATGTTGGAAGAATCATCTTATGACCTGTAGATTTATTTATATTCTGCAGCTTGCTCCAACTCTTATGAAGCCATGTGACGTCTACACCCACTCCATCAAATGTAAATATTCTAGATGTCTCTGCTCTTTTGCACATTTTCTGAAAATTCATCCTGATGCTTTTGTAATCTAGAGTTTATAAAAAAAAAGTTCTGTGGATTTGAACGATGCTCGGCTACACAGCGTGAGTTTGTAATGACTGACCCACTGGTGGGTTAATCAGTTGAAGAGGTTAATTAGTTTTGTTTAGGTTACTGGGAATGTGCACCTGATCAGATTTCATTGTGTTTCTGAAAGTGCACAAAAGTGTGTCTGATGGAAGGAAATGATGATAGATTGTATGTGAATAGAGGAGGATAGTTGCTCAGAAGCTCAGAGGGATCGATTTTCTCTGATGCTCCATTATAGGTTCAGCAACTCCTAAAACCTTAATGTGTTGTTTTTCTCTCTTTTACATATTTACCTGTTGAGAAAAGTGTCGGCGCTCATCCCCGGCTGTCTTCTCCTCGTCCTCTCGTGTCCCAGCTGGATGTGTTTCATGTGGCGTCTGACTCGCAGGCTCTGGGAGGTTTGGTGTGAAACAAAGCCTCTCTCAGAAACAGATGAGAGCTAATTAGATTCAGCCTGTTGATGGTCTGGCCTGCGTCAGTGCCTCTTTGTGTTTGTGCCTGCAGAGACGCCGTGTGGACGTATGTGTGTGTGTGTGTGTGAGTGTGTTGTTTCTGCACAGGAAAATATGAGGCTGTCACTCAGCGCTGTACATGAGGGGCTTCGTGCTGATGTGACGCTGGGCTCATGAGAGGAATGGAGAACAGGTCAGGTCTTGTTCTGAAATGCAGACTCGACTCCGTCTGTATCTGTCTGTGGCATCGGCCTGAAGGCGGCGAGGCCGGGTTTGAATCAGGGTCAAGGTTCAGAGGTTAGGGGCCCCCCTTGGCACACACTTGGCCCCGCGTATAGAGCTTAAAGAGGCAGGAGGGGACCCCTGTCACAGTGTGCAACAGGGGCCACAGAGGTTAAGCAGGGGCTGCTGTTTCGCTGATCTCCATTGAGACCATCGGCTCCTGCGTCCTGTTTTGTCTTTCTCACATCTCAATATCAAACGACCACATTTTTCTGTTGCTTTCCCATCGTGTTTACATTTTTCTGCGCCGACGATAAGAGCGAGCGTGTTTTGCAGAAAGCTGAATGCGGCTCTGTGTCTCGCTCCAATCAGCTGTGGAGCCTCTTTACAAACAGCAGGGATTGCACTGGAATGCGAGAGAGACGAGGAAGGAGGAGGGGGGGGGGTGAAGAGGGAAAAAGCAGGGCAGAAGATAACAAAATAGACTGAATCCTGATGAGTCACAGAGGGAGAATGATGCCAGCGTGACAGCCAAAACACAATGAAGCAATGGAGATTGAAGACAGAAAGTAGGTCCTCCGTTCATAACCTGCAGGAGAGAAGCCAGAATTCACACTGCACTCGTTTTGTTAGAATCAAGACACTCATTACACTAATGCATCAATCCTGTAAATTATGTAAACAAGTTTTACAACCAGTTTACAATCAGTTTAATTAGAGACTATCCTGTCTGTTATTATCTTGGTAAATCAAATGTCAAATCAGTTCAGAAAAGTCCATCAGTCAGAAACCCAACATACTCAGTTCACTGTCCAAAACAATGAAGAAAAGCAGCGAATTCTCACATTTGAATGAGAATATCTTGAAAAATGACTGGAGGAATTACTCAATTATCAAAATAGTTGGCCATTAATTTTCAGTTGATTGACAGAAATTAGACCATAATGATTGTTCCTCAACAGCTTAACACAACCATATATATTAAAGGTGAACTCCAGTCAAAATCAAAGCAACAGAAGCTGAGGTATCCTGACTATTCCCGAGTTTGAGTCAACCTCCCAAAATGATGGATTTCCCATAAGACCACTTGATGCCTGATAAACATCTTTTAATCTTCGCTATGTTGAAACACAGACTCTCTGGTCTAAATTAACAGATTACAAGCCTGAACTGGAGACAGCCTCATGTGCTCCCATTTGTCTATGAGCTTTTTCTGTGATTTAGCTGTTGCAACATTTGCATTATGTAGTGGAAGTTCTAGATAAGAAAACCTTCATGTATGTAAGGAACTGGAAGAATGAGGGGATGTTCTGGTTTTGTAGCTCGGCCAAAACGTCCCAGAGCGAATGAAGAGGAGTTCTGGCTGCTCAGCAGTGTGATGATGTTTGCTCGCTGTACATAACTTTCTCGACTCCTCCGGGGATGTTTATACTGTTCGTGGCAGTCGGCCAGAGAAGAGTTGATGAACTGCGAGCTGCACAGTGAATTAGTGTCGTTTCATCGGGGTTAGTGAGCTGACTCACTGACCTCTATCTCTACTTCCTAAACAACACACACACACACTCTTACCCTTCATGTCTTTAATATTTGTAAGCAGTCTCAGAGGGGAGGGGGGAGCTTGTTTTGACAGAGTCATGGGACAAAGATTATCGGGAAGCTAATGAGGAGCTGAGGATGCTGGGAAGAGATAGAGCGCTGTGGTTTTCCTGATGCCCGCTGGTCCAGCACAACACCGCCTCTGTTTACTGCTCACCAAGATCCTCTCACAGGATAATGCTGGCGTGGCTTTTAGATTTTTGTGTTTACCAGTGGTTCAAAGTATCATCCCTCTTCAATATTTCCCACCCTTCAGTCGTTCATAAAAACCATCGGCGGAGCAACAAGCTTCACAGATTTGTGTCCTGCAAACAGTAAAAGACGCTGCTTATAACAGCTTCTCGTAATTTTTTCTTCTCTCAGATGTAAAACTGCATCCAGGCTGCAGTAATGAACTACCTGGATAAAGTAGTCTTGATCCAGCATCTCATCCAGGTGTATTATAATCCAGTCTAATTGATTTGCATTGCACAGCATCAAGGGTCACTCAAGCCTCATTTCACTCCACATGATTCCAAATTCTTGTTCATTAAAGTGGATAGTTGCAGCGAAGCAGGTAGCAGCTCTGTTTATTTGTGGCTTGTTCCAAAGTGAGATCTCACAGTTTATCCCACATAACACCTCAACCAAAATACTACCAAGCGGCAACCTCCGGCGCTGAAAAATGAAGCCAATGCGGAAGTGCAAAAAAGCTGCAGTTCCTCGAATAACCGCTAGAGCAGGCTGCAGAAGGGAGTCAATTACATTTGAGCCCCATGTTAAAATGTCCGATTTTACGACAGAAAAAAACATATTTACAGCCTGGTTCAAAACATGGCTCTAGTCTCATAAGCTGTTTTTCTACTCCATGACAACTCTGGGGGGGGGGAATTTTTTTATAAGGCGTTCGTTTAAAATATACAGCATACATCATTATGCACAATTCATAGCTGTCAATCTAAGTGGCGCCACTTTGATTGACAACTAGCCACTGACGGTCTAAAGGGCGTCACCCCGGCTAATTCTAGTCACTGAGTTTGGGAAAGAGATCGTCGTGGGGTTAGCCGGCTAGCAACGATATTTAGCATTTAACCTAGCTGGTTAGCCGTAGCTAGTTTGATTATTTCGAATAAAGCGGCTTTTTTCAGCCAATAGCGTTCATTCGACCCGCCTCAGCTCCGCCCTCGCTCCACCTCTTTGTCCATATTTGGAGTAACCGGAGGTAGGCTACCAAGATGGCTACGCACTACGATTTGCTTCATTTTTGCTCTTCAGAAACCTATGGGTGACGTCACGGACACTACGTCCATATTCTATACAGTCTATGGTTCCACCGTCTGCAGTGTGTCAACAGGAAGGAGTGGGCAGATGAAACGATAGCATGGGTATATCCTCCTGTATTCAAATCTATCTGTGTGCCACTGACCAACAGAGGAGGAGGTGCAAAGGTCAGCAGCAGATTTAATCTCCAGATCATCCATACAGCATGAGGGAAGAGTCACGCTTTATGCGATTTCCTCGGCCTCTGCGTCGCATGTGATCGGCTTTGCTTTGGGGCGTCGGACTTTGATTAAATGGGAGATTTTACAGGAGAGAAGATTTGATTTGTCAGGCTCAAAATTCATGCAGTAATTGATCATGGCTGTGTGAATATCTCTTGCCCAGTGGCACCGTTTGTTCAGCGCTCAAAGAGGTCAGCGCGGGCCTGCAGGGAGTCACGAGGGCTGGGAGACAGATTGGAATTTGGGACGATCTCAAAGAAATATTGCAAACTTTTAGATGCATTTAAATTGTCCAGCTGTGTTAAGAGCTGCGTCTATGATTGAGTGCGTCTTCAGAAGCAAATCCCAAAATACTTTCACATCAACAATCCAGTGCCCCGACATAACGCACAGATTCCCAGGAGATCACATCTTCGCTGTGGGACTCTAATTTAGGAGCATATTTGATGAAATTAAACCGTCCCTTGCAGCTCTAAACGGCTCCTCCACACCCCAGACTCCACTTTGAGAATCGCTGGCCTGTGCGATCCAGTGCGATGGAGGACTTCCTCAGCGTGGTGTGAGCGGTGGTGCATGGCAGGAATGTAAAAACCAGATGACCTCAAATGGAAACTCCAGGACTGTTGGAGGCAGGCAGGCCATCTCGTTTGCTCTAATAAACACTCAGACTCCACTCTGCAGTCCTGCTCGCTCTCTCTCTCTCTCTTTTTTTTTCCCCCCTCCCTGGCTCAGTTGGCCTCCCAACCTGGCTCAGCATCGCCTCCACCACACCCCAAACGTTGGACCGCTGCCTGGTTTCGAGCCTATAGGCTGAGACTCGGGTCCAGCTTCATCTTTAGCCAAGGAGAACGACGACGTCATCTCCCAGTCCCAAAGTTATAATTTTCATCTGTTAATTACACAGAGGCAGAGATGAGCTAAATATATACATGCAGGCTTGTAGAGGGGGAGGGAAGCAGCACAGAAAGAGGGGGCTACAAGCATGGCCGCCCAGACGCAGACGGGGAGGGGGGGGTGGAGAGAGTGGAGAGGCCTGCTGGAGCCCTGTGGTTTTCTGCTGCTGAGGCCTGCTCCTGAAAACAACCGGGAAAGAAAGAGAAGAAGAGGCAGAAAAAAGAGGAGGAAGAAGGGGGGGGGGGGGGGTTGGCTCTTATTGCAGCGGAGCTCAGACGTGACGCTCTGATTGCTCCCAGCGGTTGTGGTCAGTACAGAAGAGAGGAGGGGAGGATGGAGGAAGGGGGGGGGGGGGGGTACAGTGCAAGACGAGCAGGGTTAGCTCTTTGCCAGATGTCGTCATACGGCCTCATGGTATATATAAGATATACACACATCAGGAGACAGATGTATGTGCTCAAGAGGAAGCTGAGAGTTTACCTGACTTAACGCAGCCGCCGCCTCCTCATGGTGGCGCTCCGGAACGGCAGGATGTGGCGGTGGAGAGCTGTGCATGTGTTGTGTGAGGACGCGGTATGAAAAGATATCACACCTCTAACTGGAACAGATTTGTTTTCTCGGTGGCCAGCTGGATCCACAAGCTCTCACGCCGCTTCAGTTGTTTTGTGCTTGCTACTGATTTCCAGATTCAAGTTGTAAAAATAAAACACATAAAATATACGTATGAGGCCTGAGTCCTGAACCTTCACACCCTGAGAAATCAGCTGTGAAAGCCAATTTGGATCCCATAATGAGCGTAGACGTCTGTGCCGTCAGAGCCGTCTGCCTGCAGGGTTTTTCTCATGCTCCAACAGAGGCACCTTGTTGGCTCTCATGGCAGCTGTCAGCGTCGAGGTGATGCTTGACGGGCGACTGTGATTAGTTTGAAGGCGGGCGTCAGAGTGAGGCCTAACAACATGCAGGATGGTTACGTTTGTGGTCTGAAGCCTGAGTGACTGCTTCACCCCGAAAAGGCATATTTTCTCCGTCACCTCATACACATTCAGCATCTGCATATTTTCAACTGGAAAATATTGCAGAAACACCAGAGATATGTTTGAGATAAGTGTCTCCATCACGTAGCTTCTCCGTCAAAGATCAGTTTGTTTTTCCACTTTAAAACATCTTGCTCAGGGTACAACTTGTGTAACTCTTCAATAATGTGTGTTAAATAATGAAAAATGAAAAATCAGCTAGTATGGTGTTTGACATTTAAATTTTTTTCGTCACGTGTGGTGATCTCAATTGTTTATTTGTTTGATATTCAATTTGCAATAACTTTGATCATTTTGTAATTTGACCAAATATCTGCAAAACTAATCCCAGCTATGCTTTGTGTTTCAAGTATAAAATGTTAGCATGTTCACACACTCAACTAAGATGTAAACACGGTCAACATCATACCTGCTTCACATCCACATGTTAGCATTGTCATTGTGAGAACATGAACATACTGACATTAGCTGAGCCGAGCCTGACAGAGCAGCAGTCCTGACTGTGGGTATTTAGTCTTTAACATCTTAACAGACACTGATATTAGTATGAGCCTCAAACTCTAGTATCAGTCAGGTGTTTTTATCTGGTTTCATCTGCTGAAGTTTTGAGATATATTTGACTGATCTGCTCGGTTACTTAATCACAGACCTCAGTGTGAACAGTTGTCAGTGGAGCTACTGGAGAAACAGAAACCAGCAAGATGAAAACTACAAGATCTTGTATTATTGATGGAAGTACATGTCACTTTTTTAATACTTATTGCCCGACTGTTGATCTTCATTATTGATCAAGTTGTTGTTTCAGACACATAAACCAAAACCATTAATGTTGCAGGAAATGCAGATAAAACTTGTAGCTTTCTCTTGTTTGAGTCTTGCCGTGATCTGAACATGAAGTCTCTCCACTGGAGGAGACACTCCCTGCTAATTGGGTTAAAGTGGGGCAGCATCTCTCCACTTACCGCGCACAGAGACATAATGGGTGTGTGTTTAGCTGCGGTTCTCTCCATCAATATCGCTGCCTCTCTCACACACACACACACGCAGCTTTGATCGAGTCCGATACGGCCTGCGAGTCTCTCGTGACTGTGAAATGTTGCTCAGCTGAGGATATAACCGCTCTCTGTGAGACAAGGTCAGAGCCTCAGATGCACAATCAGTACACATCTAATAGGATTTAATAATTCAACATACAGAGATTTCACTGAACGTGACCCGCACGCATGGTAGCAAATGTGTGCTAATGCGCTCTCATTCAGCCCTCAGCCCCCCCGAAGAATGGCTGCCGCTGACGGTCCGATGAAGCCGAGATGTATGGGAGCTAATTAGAGTGTATTTGTGAGTAAATATGTGCTCCG
Source organism: Centropyge bicolor (assembly GCA_037975185.1). NCBI lineage: Eukaryota > Metazoa > Chordata > Actinopteri > Pomacanthidae > Centropyge > Centropyge bicolor. The sequence goes on from JBBMOC010000042.1 coordinate 3,242,316, forward strand.
TCAGCTCGGCTGTGTAAAACGCCCTCTCCTCTTCCTCCACCATCTGCCTCCTCCTGCTTTCAATCACTCTGCCCTCATTTTTTATTCTCACTAAGTTTTTTCCCCCTGGTGTTCACTTTCCAACATCTGTTAACCCCCCCATTGTTCTCTCCTTCCCATTCTCTACTCTATCTTTTTTTTGCGTGTGTGTCTACGTCGATGCTTGGCGGGCGGGCCGGCTGACTCATGTATCCCACTTTCCCTTGTGGCAGATGTAGCACGATGGACACATCCACACTCCTGAGTCAGCCAATCAGGGTTTGTGTTGTAAATCCCAAATGGGATTTTTTTGGCTGGTTTGCAGCAGCGTGAGCCAACATACACTGTATATGTGGTCATGTGTACATCGAGACTATTTTCATCAACAGTGATTTTTTTTAAGAGCTGAAACAGATCAGACAGTTAAAACTGGACAGAACACTATTTGGCAACATTTCTGAAAATCAAGTGATTGTGAGTCATTTATCATCATCAACGTTTTCCTGTTTCAGCTTCTCCAGAGTGAAGATTTGCTGCTTTTCTGTCTTTTCTCACACTGTAAACTGGATATTTTCAGTTTCTGGGCTCAGACATTTGAAGATGTCAGCTTGGACTCAGGGAAACTGTAGTTTCTAACATTTTAGAGACCAGATTATCAGCTGGTTGTTTGAAAAGGTTGTGTACAAATAATCATAAAAAACAGAAAAATGAAAATGAAATATTTTCTCGCGATCAAAGTAAAGTCTTCAGATTGCTTAGAGAACTTAAATTGATCGACAGAAAATTAGCTTTGAGTTTTAGAGATTAGAGTTTTGATAATTGTTCAAGTAATTTTATGAACTAAAATGACCAAACTAGCTTTAACAGTAATTGATGCTTTTCTCTTTCTTCTGTCATAGAAAACAGAAAATCTTAAAATTTTATGAAACAGATTGTGATGGACATTATTTTTTTTTCAATTTTCTGTCATTTAATTGATTAAAAAATAATTGATTTGTCAGGAAAATACTCATCAGATTGATCAGACTGGTAATAAAATGAATCATCATTTGCAGCTTTATCGACTGATTGATGGTCTGGTTGGCCCTTATGTGGTTGCACTAAAACACACACACATACACACACACACACATACAGACGTAAAGAATGCATGCATAATGCTTTAACTTCCTGAAGAGGAACGCGGGGTCAGGTGGGCTGCTTTAACTGCTTTAATCCTTCAGTCTGCAGGGGTAATCTGTGCATTGTTGTTGTTGTTGTATCAGTCCTGGCTGGGGGGGAGGGATGGAGAGGTCGGACCACCCAGCTCCCTTCAGCTGTGGGTTGATGGGATATCTGACCTTCGCACATTTCGTCCACCTGCTCTCGTCTCAGGACTGTTTCCACCTCAAAGCCCAGAACAGGTGTGACCTCTGTGATCTGCAGCCCCCCGACTCTGATGGGAACCATTAGGAGCCGACATAAGAGCTCAGATAACTCATAGGTCGACTTATCGCCCCTTAATCGCCCTGAATGCTCGTCCATCTCTGTGCCAACGCAAACAGTGCAGTCGTGTGTGGTTGCATGTTGAATCTCCACCCTTTGCTTCATCCCCTGTGCCCCACAACCCACTGGGCTTCTCCCCACCCATCTGTCAGACTCTGTGTTGTAGCTGCCCTCTAGTGGCTGCTTGGTGGTAACTACACTCAGAGCAGCTCGGCCTATAGGTTCTGTGACATGAGGATTTACTGGAGATTAAAGTTAAAATTAACCAGCTTCAAACAGCTGCGCTCTTTTGTCACTTTTTTTTAATTGTAGAATCCACTTTGAGAGATTACTGGTGAAATCTGTCTAGACGGAGATATCGACTCCATCGCTGTACATCAGTGGATCCTGGCTGGGACCCTGAATGAAACATCAATACTTTTTAAAGCCTGAACCAAATGTGTTTGTAAATTTGCGTCAATATCAAATGTCAGATTTTTAAAGTTTGTTTGCTCTATGATGAGATATTTCCTGAATGTAAACCAGAAAACTTTAAAACTTTAGACACTATGTTATTTAGACAAAGTCCTTTATGTAACGCTGATGCATCAAACACTTATTTTATTATTATTCCTTAAACTGAGGTAACACTGTATTTCACAAAAAAGGATGAAAAAATAAACCTAATTTTGAGTAGAAAAGTATGTTTTTTAATTCTCTCCTATCTCTTTACTCATATCAGGACCCTTCAGCTTGATCTCATGAGAAACCATTTGCTGAACATGATGCATATTTTGTGGCTCAGTTTGCATCACTCTCTTTTTATTTATAGCAACAGTGAGATGACAGATCGTTCGTGTGGGCGCTGCTTCAACGCATGAAACCTCTGGTGCCACATGTTGAGTCAGCACGGTCCCACCAGTAGGGGACAGGATTCACACCCCGAGCTGAGGACACTTCTCTGTGGCTTCCAAAGTTTCAGAATCTGATATTAGAGGCCTTCTTCTGTTTCGTGGCTTCACGTCGGTCTGTCCTTCGCTGACCCTTTTCCCGTACTCGCTCTGAATTGCCGCAGCCTGTGTTTAGAGAAAACAGCCCACGGTTGTGTCTGCAGCCTGGTTTGTTTGCGACACGCCAACGGAAGGCTCACTCAGCAAGTCTGAAACTCTTCTCTCTCCCGTGAAGTTCCCGTCAAGCCTCTGCTCATTTCTCCCTCTCACACCTCTGAGTTTTAATGTGAAGGAGAAAAATTGTTATGTCTTGGGAGGCAGCCGCAGTGGAAAAAGAGGGGGTGGAGGGGGCAGGTCGGCCTCTGTTAATCTTCTGGCCCGCGGTCATGTTATGAGTGTTAAGGGGATTAAAACATATCACCAAACTAATCTGTCCGTTACACCGACAACCATGCTCCGCTCTATCCCGCCTCACCTCCCTCCCCCTCCCCCCCCTTTCACTTTTCCACTGATGTGTTTGTTATCAGAGAGCGGAGGGGGCTGGGGCAGGAGGCAACGAGGCATCGCTCCTCGGAGATTAGCAGCGCGTGTCGGCCTTTGATATCCCAACTTGGGGAGCTTTGTGCTGCCAGGTTGTGATGATAAAATTGCTAATGTGAAGCCGTCTCCGGTGTTTACTCAGCAATCAAACGGCTCCAGGTTAGATACGGGAGGTATGATGTACATGAAGCCCACATGCAAATGATGGATGTGTGGCGTGCTCGGGCACGCTCCAGCCGAGCAGACGGCCTGGGTCGCCGCTGGCATGGATGCTATTGTCACAACTCTTCATGTGTGTCCTCCGTGTAAACTGTAACTCAACGCCTTTTTTGTTCATTTCTCCTCTTGTTTTTTTTCCCCCCCTCCTCTTCACGCTTCTTTTTTTTTGTAAACGCCTCCATGCTCCATGAAAAGGAGAAAGACGGAGAGGGAGCTGGACACAGACCTTTTGTTTCCAAATTAGGCTCTGCCCCCTCCTTTGCCAAAGCTAACTGTTATTGTGAAAAATGTGATATGAAATCCCCACTCGGCGGTGCCACTGTGAAATGGAGCCCTTGTGTATTTTCACATGTTAAACCCCTGTCTGGCTTCCCACCAGAGATACGCTATGATCCGACTGCTCCGTGCACCGGCAGCCGTCTGCCATTTCCTGCGGTCTCTCCTCACATCTCTGCCTCCTGGAGAAGAATCGGACCTCCTCCTGCCGCCCACCGGTGATCCATTATTCTCCCCGCAGGGCGGTTCCGCCTGGCGGTGCGTCGAACCACAGAGAGAGAAGAGAAACCCCCCACAGCCGCAGCCTTCTGACTTTATGAGGAACCCTAATTACATAGCCTAGTGTATTTATACTTAGCTGTGACTCAGTGGACATGTGGCGTGTGTGTGTGTGTGTGTGTGTGTGTGTGTGTGTGTGTGTGTGCGTGCACGGGAGAAGCAGGCTTTGTGTTCACACATAAACACAGTGTGTGTGTGTGTGTGTGTGTATTAGTGAAAGTGTGCGTTGACTCTATAAACTATTTAAACCAGGGATGAAGTGAGGTGTAGGCCCACCTAAACTTGGTCTGTTATTTCTGCAGGACAGGTCCTTTAAAGTGACGCCGTGTAGCTTCTAAAAAGAGAACTAACAAAGTTCCTCTTGCAGATTAAAAGAGGAATTCATAAGCAGTAAAATGCATCGTTGCTCAGTTCAATAAACTCAGGGGCTTTGCTGCTTACTTTGTCTGGTCTGACATGAAGCTTTAAATGAGTCGCTGATGTTCACAAAGCTGAGCTGATATTGTTGTGTAACCGACTTTAGTGAGTCAGTTTTCTGCATTTCAAGGCTTTTATCACAAAAGTAAAACAGGAAGTAAACACTTGACTTTGTTTTCTCTGTTCAGTCATATTGGCTCATTATAAAAGTCTTTAATGGGACACTTGGTTTTGAATGGAAAGTGTGTGTTGGAAAATTGGGGGCATGGATTTTTTAATGACATGGGCGTTTACCAGGCAGTGGAGTTGCATTATGGGAAGTGTAGGCAGAGTTTTGGCACTTGACACTTGACTTGATCAGAGCTGCTTGTTTTCTTCTTCTGTCACTTTCAGAATTGGTTTGACATTAACACCCTCTTTGCTCTTTCTTTTTTATTTTTAACACAACTGTTTTCATGATTTCCAGGAGAGACTGTCTGAAAAAGTTCTCCCCACCTATCAGCACTTCTACTCTCCGACACAGTTGGACAACACATTGCGCAAACCAGCCCTTAAAGTCTGTATATCTTGTTCTCTGCTCCACTTCTTTTAAATCTGTGTCTTGTGAGTCCAAGTCCTTTAAAGCAACTGACAGCACATTAAGAGAAATACTTTCATCCTTTGTATTGTCACTGTGATTTATATTCTCTATTTGTCTTTGTGTTTTCTATAATTACATATTGTATTGTTGGCAGTGCACAAAACACCACTTTTATAAAGGCTCGTCTATAAACAAGAGTTGTAAATTAGCTGAATTCTGTGATGTGGCATTTAACTGTTCACTGGTCATATTCAGAAAACAGAAGGGAATAATGCAAGAAAGACAAATCAAAACAATTCTTTCAACTCAAATCAGGGACGTCGTGTAAAACATAAATACAGACAGAATGCAATCATCTACAAACCCACTGTGTTTACTGACAACAGCTTCACAAACTGTTCCTTCATCCAACCGACTGAGTCTCTCCAGGATGAACCTTTCATATCCAATCATGATCCTATCACCTGTTACCAATGAACCTGTTTACCTGTGGATGATCCAAACAGGTGTTTTTTGGATCAGTCCACAGCTTTCAGTCTGTTGTTGCTTCTGTCCTGACTGGTTTGAAACATGCTGCTGTCATCAAATTCAGAAAAAGATATTTACAAAAATCAATGAAACTGATGAGGAAACATTATTGTCTTTGTGCTGTTCATTGAGTATATGTCAAACAGGATTAGCAAAGTATCACATTCTGCTGTTTTGGAATCTGGATTCTATAACTGATGACATTATGTGGATGTTAGCATCCTGATGCTTGATACTCTTGAGGCCTCATATTTCCTCTCTTTTGATTTATGGCCTTGTTCAGTACAGACTCTTCCAGCCTGCAGTCTGTGTTCTCTCAGCCAAAGCGCAGCATATCCAGAGGGTACGGTCTCTGTCTGTGACGGCCGCTCGTGTTGGTACTTGTCCCGCTGTGCGGCAGGTGAAACCTGTCTAACCTCAATGGTAACGGATGTGCGGTGTATTAACCGTGATGACTGTCGGAGGGCGAAGTCAGTCGTCTGCAACAACATGGTCACCTGTCTGCCGCTCTCGCTCCAATCCTGGACGCCTCTCTGTTTGGTGAGAACTCTGCTGCGTGGGCGACCGGACGGGAAGGGGGCAGGTCACCGGTCTGGCTGATTTAGTGGTGTGGTGTTTAGGTGTCACTGAGCTGTATGGGTGGATCCTGTGAGGAGTGTGTGTGTGTGTGTGTGTGTGTGTGTGTGTGTGTGTGTGTGTGTGTGTGTGTGTATGTGTGTGTGTGTGTGTGTGAGGGAGTACAGTTTTGATAAAGAGGTCACGCTGACTTCCAGGAGCTGGCTTATTTTGAGAGCGCTCTCCTTTTTATCCTTCAGCTCTTTCCATTTTCTCCTCATTATCATCTCCCCTCCTCTATATTTTTCCCTCTTAAGCAAAAAAAAGGGGAGTGAAACAGTGAACACAGCAGCAAGGCAAATGTTTTCTTTTCTCTTTGTGCTGGAAATTGGCCTCTTTCTCTCCCCCTCTCTCTCTTTTTTGTTTGTCTCCCCTCTCTGTGGAGGGGAGGCGGCGGAGGCAGGGCCGGCTTTTGTGGAGTTTAGCGCCGGGATCACAGCTTTGTCGCCGTGTTTGTGGCACTCACACACACACACACACATGCAGCACACGTGCGGCCACCAGGCTTCCCCTGCTCGCAGCACAGGAGCGACCTTCGGTGGATTCAGCCCATCAGCAGCAGCCTGCAGGAGATATCTCCATCTGGACTGCTAACTGCTGGAGCAGGACCCCCCCCCCCTCCCTCCTCCTCCTCCGTCACCTCCAACATGTGGCCTCGGTGATGTCCAGTACTTTTGGATTAAACTGCAGAGTTCCTGTTGACTGTACAGAGCAGTTGTTTGTTTGCTGATGACTGTCGGACCGGTTCATGTGAAAGGAGTGATCGTGAATGGATTGAGTAACGACAACAAGGAAGGGAGAGAAAGCAAAAGAGAAAAGGAGAGACAGAGCAAGGGATGAAGTCGAGTTTGGGATAGAGATGAGAGCGAGATGAAGGGATTTGTTTGGCCGTAGAGAGACAGAGGGAAGAAAAGAGAGAGAGAGGAAAAGAGAGAGAGAGAGAGGGCAGTGGGAGGGAGGAGAAACAGAGGATCCAGCCCTCTGGGACAGCACTGTGTGTTTTGGGGGTGGACAGAGTGGCTTTGTATGCAGAACATTACCGGACACCGACGGGAGGGACGCTGTCAGTTGTTCTGTGTGTGTGTCTGTAGTGAAACCAGACCTACCTCTGATCCCTGCGCCACACACACTCCTCCATCTGCTGCCCAGGAGCCTGCCTTCTGCCTCCTCTGGACTCCTCTGAGAGTGTGTGAATGTGTGTGAGAGAGTCTTGGAGGGCTGATTCCCGGAGGTCAGGAGCGACAGGCTGTGATGTGGAACTTGTGGGATTAAACTTTTTGCGAAGGCTCGGCACTGACAGCGATGGACTGGAGCCAGGAGACGGGAAGCTCAGACTCTTGAATGACTGGAGGATCCCAGAAGAGGATTTGCAAGCTCCGCTAAAACCACCCATCTTCTTTTTTCCTTGATTGTGTCTTCGGCGTTTTCTGCATCTGGACGTCGTCCTCGACCTCTCGTGTGAGTGTGTGAGCGGCCCATGTGGGCGGTGAGGGATGCGGATCTGAGCAAACTCCACGCCCCGATGCCCGCTGCTATGCTCCCATGCCCTGCGCCAGCCGGGTCTGACTGGAGCTTCCAGAACCCGGTGGGGGTGGACTGCAGCTCCCCCGAACCTCGCTGCATCTGGCTGGCCGTGCTCCGCGGTGCCACGGGTTCGGTGTCGCCGCCCACGCCGCCCGCCATGCCCGTCGGGCCCAGACAGAGCACTCACCAGCCTAGGGTAAGAAGAGGTCACCGACTTCCTGTAGTGGACACCGACTCATTGATTGATCAGCTGTTAGGTGCAGTTAAATGATTGGTTGATTCATTCTTATTGGTTCCAAGTTGGAGGTTACAAAGGTAATGATTGGTTAATTTTCAGTGCCACTTTCATGTTATATAAGATTTAAAAAGCTGCAGGTTCTCACTTTGGAGAAGCTTGAACCTACAAATTTTGGTTATTTTTTAATATGATACATCAGTTTTAACAATCAGTTGACAGTTAAATCTGCTGCTGATTAAGTTTCTGTCAATCAGTCACGTAAGCAGCTCCTGTGTTTTACATACTGAGATGTTGATGATGCCAATGTAGCGTTCGCTGCCCGCTGGGATTTCTGCGGTTCTCCAGATTACACACAGTGATATGAGCAGAATCGTCTCCAGAAACCGCTGCGTGGGATCGTTTCAGTCACGCACGTCAACACAGTATCTGTGTACATGTCAGCCCATTGTCTGAAGCCTGTTAACTGCTCGGCTGCTGACAGATTGCAGTGTCTTCAGGCAGGTAGTCGTGTTGCCTTCAGGCCGTCTCTGTTGGAGCCGCACTGACGTCCCGGAGACGGTTTGACATCAGAACATCGTCCTTGTCAACGAGCTGTTTGTGACCTCTGGGCTTGTTTTTCGGTGGACTCCTGTGCGGCTTTTTAACATTCAGATTATTTGATGTCTGGCAGCTTTGTGATGAGAGAGATTTCAGCCCGATTAGCATCTCTGGACTTCATTCAGTGATGTCATGGTAAACAAAGGTGTGCAAACAATGACGAGCAGGTCAAACAACCAGCAGCACAAACAGAGGTCAGTTATATATTTTAAAAATTAAAACGTAAATTATTCATTTATATTTTACAGTCCCTCATGTGGCTTACGTTTCATTTTCACACTTACAATGGAACATATTATGAATTATGCATTGAAGATATACATGACCCTAAACATCTGGGTCCATTTGGATAAAATGAAACCGAGGTTGATTATTTTACAGCTGATGTGTGTTTCCGTCTGTTCGTGTTTCACGTTGACCCCTTCCTTCCTCGGAGGGGTTTCTAATTAGTGGCTAAAGGCAGATGAAGGGGGCTGCTAAGTGCCACTTTTAGAGAGGTGTTGTGGAAGCTGTGAGCATCCCCACCCCCCACAATTCCCTCAGAATTCATCACATCCCACATGGTCGCATTACAGTGTGGATTTATGTGGAATATGACATTCCCCTTTTTTCCCCACTTTTTCCAGGTTCTTACCATCCCCCCGAATGACTCGGTGACACAGTTAAGAAATGCCACAATCAGGAATGCGAGTGGGGGGAGGACGCAGCTGGGACACAACACACACTGTACACAGCTGTTTATACACAGTGAGATGTCTGTTAGACCGTTTTACACTGAAATTGTTATTATATACCACGATTTTAAACTGAAGATGCCAAGTCATCATTGATCAGATCATGAGTCTGTAATTTTTGTTTCCAGTTTTGCATTTATTGACTTGCAACAGCTCTAAAAAATAAGATTAAAATCCTTCATGAAGTTAAATTTAAACGAATTTGCATTATATAGAAATGTACATCAGCACAAAGACAGACCCTCAGATGGCAAAAATAAACTTATTTGATGTCACCAAGGTAACAAAAATGTTAAAAAAGCAAACATGAGACGGTCGTCAGGATAGATTTTTTCTGTATTATGGGACAAACTGAATACACTCATCCAGAGCAAAGTACTATAGCGTTGATTGCATGTAAACCTTAGTGTAATGAAGTCTTTCTGCGGTACTTTCCCTCTTTCACTAGAAGCAGGAACGTGAAAAGTCCCGGCCACATTTGAGCCCACGTCAGGCTCTAACTACATGTGCTCCTGCCCACTGAGCTTCATAGTCATCCTGTAAAAGTTATTCTCAAACTGCCGCTCCTCCTCCTCCTCCACCACCTCCTGCTGGGCTTAAAATGACCATCACGTCTATTTGAAATAAAAAAATCCACGGGCATCAGCTGCGATGAGACAAATGTCAGTTAGACAAAAGAGACGTTCATCGTGTTTTGCTGTTCAGGTAGAAAACCCTGTTTAACCGACGTTGCATCATCACCTGTTCGCCTAGTTAAACTGAAAATGGGGTTGAACTGGTTTCTGAGCACACACACTGTATTCCTGTTGGCTCTCGGGCGCGTGCAAACACACACACACACACAGACCCACATGCATGGCTCATGAAACACCCTGTTATGCAAATTGCACTGGGATGGACAGTATTATCATTTTTGCTGCGTGTGCTGCTCTTTATTTTGAATCCTCAGTTGTCAGACTGGTTGTGTTCTTCGGCCGGAGCTTTAAGAACACTCATCATGCGTCTCCTGCTCCAGACATGCGATGCTGTTAGACGTGCAGAGGTGGGGCAGTGCGCCCTCCGTGTGGCCGGTGAGTGCAGCCATGATCAGGGCGATGTTGGACTTTTCGCCGTCCCTCTCCTGTTCCCTCTTGGCAGCCCGGCTCAGGGCTGCGGGCGCAGACAGCCGTCAGGATTAAAGGCTCGTCAGCATTTGTAACGTCCGTAAAGCTCCACTTTTCAAACAGGTTGCAGCTCTCAGCTGTTTAAAAGAGCATTATTGTTCTGCCCTGCTGGGGTTTTAGCAGGAGCCCGGCTCCCCGACAGCCACTGCATTCCTCGGTGCTGCTTTACCTCTGCATGGAGTCAGGAGTGTGTGTGTGTGTGTGTGTCTGTGTGTGTGTGTGTGTGTGTGTGTGCGCACTAACCAACACGTATGCTGATGCTGACGATTATGACTGCAGCATGACAATATCATCATGTCCTAGAAAAGCCTCTTACACAAACACAAAATCCATTTTTAAACAGATTTTATGCAAGATTATCACTTGTTTTTAACATTTTTTTGATTTTAACAAAGCTGAGCCCTAAATGTTGGAACTGCAATTGAAAATCTAGATGTTGTAAAATGTAGATGTTATAGATTTCTGAAAAAAAAAAGCTGTTGTAATCCCGTCGGCAGGACATCCTCTGCTCTCCTCAAACCACTTTCATTCTGTCTTTTCAGTCATGCATCTTAATGATATGCTCTGTAATTGAAATCAGGAGTGGAAATATCCACAGGGAAGAGCTCTCTGTGTGTTGCCACCACTTTACCCACTAAACACCTCAGAGCAGGAAGCTGTCGTGTGGCAGTACAAGCGGCTCTACACATTCAAAAACAATTGTTTCCAGTGCGGCTTTTTGGTTTAATGACATCAGGTTGTAATGAGATCCCTCAAGGCTCTGTATTATCAGAAGAGCACGCAGAGTTTATTTGTTATTGTGATCGTCTTCAACAGGTGAGAACACGTCCGGGTTTCAGGCTCAAAGAAAGAGGTTTTCAAAAGATGAGTTCCCAGTAGGAGAGTAGGAAATACCAAACGTCTTCTTTTCACAGTGTAACAAGAGCGAGGTTTCCCTTGTCTGTGCCCTCAGCCTGCATAGGAAGTCAAGTTTAGACTGAAAACCACAGAAAAAATTTTCCAAGTGCCTTGTTGGTTAAGTGTCCAACTGCCTGGAGAGACCAGAGCATGTCAGCAAGTTTGGATCTTTTTTTCTTTTTTTTTTTGGCTTCTGGGTGAAAACTCGACTGAATAAGACAAACTGGTGGCGTCACGGTGACAAGGGTTCGAGAGAGGATTTATTTCTGGCATCAGAGGGGGAAAAGGTCGACGGTGGACTGGGCAGAACGGCCGAGCAGAGACACACGTCCCACACGGTCCAGGGCAGGAGAGTGGGAAACAGCGCTGGCTCAGAGACCCAGTCAGACCCTGTGTGTTTTGGGTAATCACAGGGTTTGGTATTCCCAGCGCCGGGAGGGGCCATGCGGTCGAAACCGGCGTGCTGGAGCCTGTCCCTCGCTGGGGCCCGATACTCCTCCTCCTCTCCGTCCTCCTCATCCTTCTCTCATTCACTCTCCCTCACCTCCTCCTCTGCCTGTTACAGTGTGTGTTTGAACATGTCCGAGCCAAACCGCTCCCTCGGAGGAATTCACTCTGTCTCTTCCTCCTTTCACCCTCTTGCTCTTTCATTTCCTCTTTTTTCTTCCTCTTGGCCTTCTCCTTTTCTTTATCATCTTTATTTGACACTACACTCCTCCTTCCTCACGCACGTCTTTATGCTGCTCTCATGCCACATAATAGGCCCGAATACTCGCCTCTTTGAGAAAATAGCAGGTGTTGCTCTTCATTGTTTAGACTGCCAGACTAAAGATCAGGTTTTGATTGTATCTCAATCTGCAAAATACACGCTTCATGCAGACTTCAGAGGAGGATTTGTGATGCTTTGGATTAGAAGAGGATATAAAAATTTTCTCCTCAACATGTATTTGCAAACTCAAAACACATTTCAAAAAAAAATTTATTTTTATAACGTAAAAGTAGAGGGAGAAAACGCGCATGTCCGGATGATTTCCATTACACGAAAGCGAGAGAGGAAGAAGAGGAGGAAGGGAGGCGAGGCGAGCGAAGGAAAATGGAAGGAAGGAGAAAGAGGAGTGAACGAGTGGGAAGTGCCCCCGCGATGAAGAGCGAGATCTCTGAGCGGCTTGTATTTATAGGAGCATCTGGTTCTCCCACCCCGCAACGCTACCGCACTTCCTGCCTCCAGCCTGCCACTTCCTGTTGTTGTGTGGCCTCGTCGCAGGCCTGCCAGGTCAAAGTGTGTGTGTTTATTTATTAGTGTGAAGGGGGACAGGAAGTGAAATGTGGGGTCTAGACATGTTCACCTCTGGCCCATTAACATTAACACACATTCTCACACATATTAATTATAGATTTATTATTATAGATTTAGGAGTTTGGTCGTGTTTGCTCTAAAAATCAGCCCAAGTTGTCTATCCTTTAAGGGCATGTTCACACCTATCTCGTGCACCCAATTTGCTTTGTTTAATCGTAACCCCGGAGCGTTCAGTTTTTATTCCGGCTGAACCCGGCTGCACCTACAGTGCTGTGAATGTGCTCGCCTGCCAGTGTCCTCGTGGATTGAGGTTGTGTTTGCAGCTTGTAGGATTCCAGATTTATCTTCCGATCCGAGCAACCTCTCCTCCACTGCGTTGACTCATATTAAAGCGTTTCCTTGTTGGCAGATTAAACCCAAACAGAAGTCACTGTGTTCTGTGTGTCACTGTGTGCATCTTAAACTGTAACAACCCCAAACACACATATACACTGATGTGCGTAGTTACAGTTCAGTTAGTCTAAAAGAAATTAGTGCCAGTTTTTCACTAATAGGATTGATTCTAGACATGCAGACGTCAAGTGGCAAATAAAGCTTATTTTTATTATTAATTAATCTGTCAATTATTTTTGACTAATCACATTTGGCCTATAAGTTGTCAGACTGACATTCTGCCAGTTGACTAATAGGTTAATTTACTAATTGTTTGAGCTCTACTTTCAAAGAACATCGTTAAGAAAATGAAGTTTTATCAAAGTTGGAAAACTCTTTTTTTTTTGTTCTTCCGAATGTTTTGAAGCTTTGTGAAAACTCAAAATGTTCCAGTAGTCCATTCTCATTGTGCATTGCATTGTGGGACAGTGGTGTCTATCAATAGAACACATTTAAGGATGAAGTGAACTTAAAATGCATGCTGTTCCATACAAGTATATTTAATGTAGCTAACTTCAACATGCAGCGTCAGGCCGAGCGTTAGCAGGGCACCGTGATTGATCGTCTGGGTTTGATGATTATAGTGTCAAGCTGTCTCACAAATTTACGACCTCTTCCTTTAAGTCGGGGAGTTCAATGAGTTCAGCTTAACTGAGAAACGTTTGATAGTGAACATGCAGCACAAGATAACTCCAGTTGATCCAGAATGCTGCTGCACGTGTACTGACAAGAACAAGAAAAAGAGATCATATCTCACCCATTCTGGCTTCCTTGCACTGGCTCCCTGTCAAATCAAGAATTGAATTTAAAATCCTTTTGCTAACCTATAAAGCTCTTAATGGTCAAGCACCATCATATCTTCAAGAGCTCATTGTACCCTATTTTCCCAACAGAGCACTACGCTCCCAGACTGCAGGATTTCTATTGGTTCCCAGAATCTCCAAAAACAGATTTGGAGCCAGAGCCTTCAGTTATCAAGCTCCTCTCTTGTGGAATCAGATCCCAGTCTGGGTTCGGGAGGCAGACACCCTTTGCACATTTAAGAGTAGGCTTAAAACCTTCCTCTTTGACAAAGCTTATAGTTAGGGTTGGTCCAGGCGAGCCCTGAGCCATCCCTTAGTTATGCTGCTATAGGCTTAGACTGCTGGGGGACTTCCCACGATTTACTGAGGTTCACTCTCCTCTCTCTCTCCTCCACCTGCATCCATTCATAACCCATCAATGCATCGTACTAATCCAACTTCTTCCCTCTCTCCAAGTTTTGTGCTCTTCTCTCCTGTCGCTTTCCGCAGGTTCTTGTGTTACTGGATCCCCAGAGTCCAGACCCATGTTTACAAGCCTCCGACTGACAATTTGTCCCCGCTCAATACCGCTGTTCAATATGTACACGCCTGTGGATTATATTGCTGCTTGTCCACCTCTCTCTCTCTCTCTCTCTCTCTCTCTCTCTCTCTCTCTCTCTGTCTCTGTCTCAACCCAACCAGTCGTGGCAGATGGCTGCCCATCACTGAGCCTGGTTCTGTCCGAGGTTTCTGCCTGTTAAAAGGAAGTTTTTCCTCGCCACTGTCGCATCTTTGCTTGCTCATGATGGGAACTGTTGGGTCTCTATATGTTGTCGGGTTTCTCAACCTGCTCAGTATGTAAAGTGCCTTGAGATAACTGTTGTTGTGATTTGGCGCTATACAAATAAAATTGAATTGAAATTGAATTGAATAACTAAACCACAGCGGACTTGACTTCTGAGCCGACATGAGGACCCCCCACCTCCACCTCCCACCTCCTCCTCCACCTCCTCGCTCCCGCCTGTTTGGTCAGGTGATTGTGTTTGACTGACAGATGTGGGTCGTTGGGGCAGCACGAGGGTGATAGTTCTCACGTGTGTCTGTCAGCTGAGCTCTCTGGGCTTATTTACTCGGCCTCAGGAATGAGATATTTAGAGAGCGGGTGGAAATCTGCCTTTATTCCCCACTTGGTGTCCAGATTCCCCCTGGACCTTCTCTCCTATGATAAGACCAAGGTCAGCGTGGTCGAGCTGGGTGAAGCCCCACATTCCCTCTTTGGTCCTGTCTAGACATGGCCCTTCCTGATAGCGGACCCCCCAGGTGTGTTTGTGGACCATTGTCCTGAGGCTGGCTGGCATGCAGGACTTCATGAGGAAGCTGCTGAAGTCATAGCCAGCAGTCGAGGGTTGATGTCGCCGGTCAGTCCGTCTCCAGTCCAGAGTCGCCTTGTGCACATCTGGAAAACAGTGCAGTGTTGGTGCTAATTATGGGAAAATACAGGATCAGGATTTGAGGAAAAACTGATTAATTTCCACAGAGTTTATAGTTAAGAATTCACATGTTCACACTCTAATCAAAATATATCTATGAAACATCCTGAATCTCACTGACTCTCTCTCCGACTGTGTCCACAGGCTAAGGGGCGGAGGGATGGTCTCTCCTCAGCCGGTGACAACCCTCGGCCGCCGATGGCGACCCGGACGGGAAGGGAGGGGGTCGGCGTGGGCTGGAAGGGCCCCCGGACGCTGGTCCTCCATAAGAACTCCCAGGGTTTCGGCTTCACGCTCCGTCACTTCATCGTCTACCCTCCAGAGTCCGCCCTGCACACCAACCTCAAGGTGAGAGCCGCCGGTGTCTACAGGTCCTTGAAAAATCTGAGACTGCCTTCAGTTTCAAGGTGTTAAACTATGTCAAATATAAACAGTTTTGTGTTTTTCTTTCTTTTCATTTAGTGTCATTAAGTCCTCTGTTCAATGCCTGTGTTTATTTTTACACCACACATGGTCTCCATTTCGTCCCAGCCAGCATTTGAAAGGGTTTTTTCGAAAGCCTTACGTTTAACTGGCTGAACCCAGGACAGAGCCAATTTGAGCTCGGAGATAAAGCCAATCATACTGGAGTCGAGGATCAGCGAGGTGGAGCTGAACAAAATGAACTCACAGACAAAAGGAGAAAATGAGTTGAGCCGATTGGAGACAAAGGACCGAACAAACCAAACCTGTTAAAGGGCTATTAAGCTAGATCTGGAGGCTAAATAAAGACATTGGCTTTCTGTTGGTGAGAAGAACGTTTCACAATAAAGGATTTTTATTTATTTTCTTGAAGATCATTAGATAATATCAGAATCAATCCAGACTTGATCAGCAGACTTTTTAAGTTGGTTGGTAAAAGTGCTGAATTCTGATTGAGTGAACACAAAGCCACATAGTGGAGGAGGAGCCAAACCTTGTCAGACTTTATAGACCAGAAACAAATTTAAAAATAATCTAAAATGCTCAAAGCTAAAGAGCATTGTCACACCCTACCAGACAGACTGGTTGGAAAACTTCTAATAGTTTTTCAGTGTCACTTCACAGCCCTTGTTTTTAGTCCCCTGTGAATTCAAGATTGTTCTGGTGTTTTGGAATGAGCCTCTATGTGAGCGAGTGGTTATTTAGCTCTTTGAGGTGTGGGGGCAAACGGCTCCAGATGTGAAATTGAGGGATGTGGAGGCCGGGGCGGGGTGAGCCAGCTGAAACAAGGCCTCGTTATTATTCTACCACCCCACCATCCAGCAGCTGCAGATAGGAGCGCAGATTGAATGAGATCTGTTGTCTTAGCCTGGTACCACTCTCTGGCAGTCAGGCCGTACCAGGCCGGCCCCGGACAATGGGCCCACTGCTGGCCTTTGGCCCCGGTTCTGTCCTCGTCTCCTCTGCCTCGAGGGTCACATGGGGTTTTGGGACAATCAGACTCACAGAGCAGCCCGTTCTTAACTGAAGAGCTATCGTGGAAGTCTCCCAAATTACCCTCATAGTGTCCAATTATCAGAGGCCTACCGGGTGCCTGACCCAATTGAGCACTCATTTCATGGTGTCTGCAGGTCCTGGAAGTCTTCGCTCGTATTATCCACAGCAAAGATTCCAGTCTTAGCTTAAGGGCGACATTTCCCACTCATCTAACATTAAAAAGTTATACGTTTCTATATAGCTTTTGGCACTTGTTCTCGATGGCTTCTCTTTGATCTACTGTGGCTTGGACACCTAAAACCTCTGTGCCATGAATGAGTGCACATGTATATAAAAAGTTAATGGAGAGGTGATAAAAGATACTGTTTGCATATTCTCTACCTGTCTCCTGAACTGGGAATGGAGAAAGTGCTTTCACATGTATTTTAATGTGGAATTTGCAGTATAGCTACATGATGCATCTGCAAACATCTCATGAGGAATATTACACTGATTTGCAGAGAAAAAAAAATATAAAAAATATATTTTGATGATTTTGAGAGGTGAAATTTTTTGTTAGCTCTGTCTTCCAAAGAGCAAAATTGGCGTTATGCATTTAAAAAATCTTGAAATAACCAGAGGAAACTTATTATGTGGGCTGTGTTTCATCTTGCATGTACCTGGTCAGAATACACTGTTATTATCTTTACTACCTGTGTAAGTATTAATATGAGGATGGCTACTTTTATACATGCAAATATTCCTTCTAGCTGCTTCAGGCTGTGCCCACCATGTACAGTATTTGACCCAGATGCAGACTCTTGCGCCCACCTCTCTCCGCCTCCTCCTCAGTCCTGGATGTGTTCAGACTGGGGCCGGTCAGTCGTCGAGTGTCCCCAGCTCGGTAGCTCTATTCTGGGGTCGGCAGCTCTCCTTTCTCTGCCTCTAAACCCCCCACCATTGTCTGCAGAGCCAGGAATGAGCCCACTCAGCGTAGCATAAAGCCAGGCAGCAGTCAGCCCACCGAGCCCCTAACCCCAAACTGTCCACTCAGCTCAGTGTGTGTATGTGTGTGTGTGTGTGTGTGTGTGTGTGTGTGTGTGTGTGTTTGTGTGTGTGTGTGTGTGTGTGTGGACACGATCAGACAACCTGCAGCTATCAGATCTCACCGCCGCCATCTTCGCTGCCGACAGCTGTGTGTGTGTGTGTGTGTCTGTATTTGCCTCACATGATGTCATGACTACCTGGCTGACTGTCTCACCTGAAAGTCAGATGTGCGTTCCAACATTAACAGCTCATGAAAACAAACAGGTCTGTCTCAGGAGGTTTGGCTCGAGATGGCGGTGAAGTCACTGGCAAACACAGGTTAAAATAACATAAGGAGACTTGAAACATCTTCTGTTTTCTGAAGAGTATGATGATGTAGATATCAACTAATTGTCTGCATTACAACCCAGGGCATGTCAGAATTGAGATGTGGGTCAAACTCTGCTTTTCTTGGCAGTAAAGTTAAGACTTTAACCTGGATTGTGTTGAATGTTCAGTATTTAAACTATTGATTGACGTTGCTTGTGCCAAAAAAAATATTCTCCAGCTAAATGAGAGTTAGAGATTCTTATCATCATTCCTGCAACTTTCTCCGGTGGTGCAGCCACATTTCTTGTCTGAATTCTGTAGAAGTTTTTATCACATTGTGTCGACAGCAAAAATTTCCAAAAAAAATTCTTTTGGAGATCAGTGACTGTCATACATGCTTCTATTACTTCTACTGTAAATTTCTTTATGTGCATGATCTACTTCTTTACTCTGGTGTTTCGACTCCTTTCATCAATAATATGACAAAGTGTAAATCCTCTGAAAACTCACTGGTTGTGTTTTCTGTAAATCAAATAAGACTCGACTTGAATTTGAGCAGTAATTCTGTTTCTGTTCTTCGCAGGATGAGGAGAACGGTAACGGAAAAGGTGAGTGTTCTTCATCTCTCTGCTTCTCTTCTTCATCAGACAACAAATGAAAACCTTGTCCAGCGGGATAACTGATGATGTAATGAGCTGGGACCTGCTGTACTCCCTCCGGTCACCTCTGCTCTGCAGCCCTACTGTGCCCCCTACAGGACACTATGCAGCACTGCATCTAAAGTAGTCAACTGTACTCAGACACTCGGATGAGAACAATATAACAATAGACAATAGATGTGAAGTATTAATATCTTCCCCAGGCCAGGAAGGTTATAAATCAAGGTCTCAAATGTGTGAAACAAAAAGGGCTTTATTTGATTTGTTTTAACAATATCACACGTTTACGTTTCAGCAGGTCCCTGATCTTTGCATTTCTTCTTTTGTCATCCAGGGTATCAGAAAGGCCGAATGGAGCCGATGGACACCATATTTGTGAAGAGTGTGAGAGAAAAAGGTCCGGCCCACCAGGCAGGCTTGTGCACAGGTAAAGTGAACATATGGCACAGGAGCGTGAATGTCGTGATTTGCATTGGAAATCTGCTGGGGAGCGCTCCGGTCACATGACACTGCTGACATGAGCAGACGCACAGTCATATTCAAAGATGGAGGGAGCAGCCAAGAACAAAAACTCTCATTAGCACAAATACTAAATTATGTAAAGACATTATCACCTCACCAGAGACGCTTGTTGTTCTTCGGGTGACATAACACAAATACCTGTGTGATGACTCAAACTCCTCAGTGCATCTGAATGTGACGGACCTGTTGAAAGGATCCTGTTGCGTCTTGCTGCCTCAGCAGACCAGCAGTCCACTCCCAGCAGCTCAGACAGACCAAACCAGTACTTCACTTTAACACAAGCTGTCACATCCAGAAAGTCACATGCCGGCATGAACACATGCAAAACCACGTAGGCGCTGAGCACTTTGAATGTGTTTCAGCTTGCTTGCATACAAACTTCAGTTCACAAAATGCTAACCAGTGCTGACATCTGTGCACAACTGCTCCATTAATGTGGGGACAGATTACTCATGACTGGAAAAATATTTTAATTCAGTCAGTGTTTTAATGACTTAGAGGATCCATGGATACTGCCCTCAAGACATGTTGGAGATGATGAGTCTTGCTTTTTATTATAATGATAAAGAGATTAGAGGCTCAGACTGAGGTATTTTGTATGACAAACCTAGCTGTCCTCTTATTCCTAATAAACTTAATGTTTTGCCTGCATGGTTTTGGTTTTGTTGAAATTAGACACCTCAGCCTTTGAAATGAAATTGGATTTTGTAGTAAAGTGAAATACAGTTGTCTCCCAGGCTGAGCTTACCGTCACAGGAGGTCAACATACAGATGTGTGTATAATAATATATAATGATAATATCTGTGTTTTGCAGGGGACCGGCTGGTGAAAGTGAACGGAGAGAGTGTTCTAGGAAAGACGTACTCGCAGGTGATAGCCCTCATTCAGAACAGGTAAGACCTTCTGCCCGTCAGCGCTTTGAGCCTTTGCTGTGTTGATTTAGTGAACAGTGTGTTTGCTTTTTCTTTGGAGGCTTAGCATTCAGATGACATGCATCAGGTCACTAGTATTAGTTCCTTCTGTTTTTCAAAAAGAGTAGCCTGAAGCTCTATAGGTTCTATATGGTGGATGGAAAATTAGGGGCTTGAAAAAGTGACACATACAACAGTTTACAACAGTGGCTTGTTTTGAATCTGACAAAAAAAGATCTTGTCTCTCCAGCCAAATGCTTGGGTGAGATTTTGAAGTCTTATTTTATTATTCATGTTAACTCACCTCAGATGCTGACCTTCTGTCAGACCCCAAAATCCACAGGGAGGTCAGAGGTCAGGGTCAGCTTCGGCGCAGCTGGCTGGTGTTAAGGATGTACAAGCCGACTCTGTCTCTCCAGATAGAAATGGAGATTCCTCTTCTGGGGGAATCTGCCAAACCAGACTGATTCAGACAGAATCTGATACCAGCACTCTCTCTTCCCCAAATTTTAAATCTGTACATCTCACATCATGGAACTGATTAGAATACTATGGCTGTAAAAACAGAGTGTGCTATAAATGTGAATGACAGCAGAAACATTTATGACACTGACGATGAAAGTGTGTTTGATGTGGATCTGGCTGATACTCGATCCACTTAATGAAGTCAATGAAACCTGATACAGATCGGGTGGATCGAATCTTTAGCTGGTGTAAACACACAGCAGGATAGACGCTGACGATGTTTCACTTTAGTTAAACCTTTCTATCAAATCATGATTAATTAAGATTAAAACAGAATTAGGTGATAAATATTGACTTATTTTTGTGGCTCACTTTATATCAAGCACCAGGTCAGAAGATTGGATGTGATTTCACTGCCTTTTTGATGAATGAAGCATTTTTCTCTCTGTTCATTTTTATGTTTTTTACCTTCATCTCTTTACTCTTCCTGTCCCCCCCCCCCCCCCCGTGTGTGTCTTACAGTGAGAGTGTGTTGGAGCTCTCCATTATGCCAAAAGATGAAGATGTGCTTCAGTTGGTAAGTGTGAGCACGGGACTTTTCACGGACCTCATTCCACCAAAACAACAAACTCACCCACACGTATCACAAATTACACGCTTGTTTGCAGAGTTCAGCCCGAGATTCGCGCCGTCATTGTCGAAGAATGTGGAGATTTTCTTAGAATGTCTGCGGAGTGACTCAGGGGCTCGCAGCTTTGTGTTTAGATTACAACACGCATTCATGATAAACCGCTGGTATCCTGACGCTGGAAGCTTCCGTTTGCAAACAGCTCGGCGCTCACTCACACACCCATGTACTGTACAACACATTTTTGCCGCTCCACAGGTTGCTCCATGCTCGCTCACATGATCAGACATGCATCATCCCTCGGCCCTCCCATTAACCTGGAGCAACACGCAAAACCAGACCGCCGCATTTCATCGATCCTCCTCACACACGCAGAAACATCCTGCCCGTCAGAGCCCAAAACAGGGAACTCCATTTAAGTGCGCTGCCATGTTTTACCATTATAAACCCACTCCTCTGTCCTCTCACTCCTCCCCTCGCTGCTACGCCTGTATCTGCTGCATTCCTAGCATGACATCACCAGTGCTGCGCCTCCTTCCACACTCCCACAGGGTGGAGTGAGGCAGAGAATGAGAGGGAGGAGAGAGGGAGTTTGGAAGGATCCGAGAGAGGAGACAACAAGGAGATCAGCAAAAAAAAAGAGTCATAGGAATAAGGAAGAGGTTGAGTGTTTGTGGGACGAGGTAGAATCTGAAGAGCGACAGCAGTGTTTTTGTCAGGAGTGTCGGTGAGGATCAGTCTTCTTCCTCCTCTCTGTCTGTTTGTGGTGACGACAAGCTCAACATGCAGGAAGGGTTGTGGATTCTGTTGGACGCTCGAGGTGAACCTTAAAAAACCTAAAAAAAACCAGCTGTGTGGCTTCACTAAATCGTGAGAGAGGAAAAAGATCGTCAGCAAGTATGTGTTTGCTCGTCTGAGTCAAAGTCGTGAGTGATGCTTTAAATGTGACTAATTGATAAAGTAATCGTTTTCAGACACTCTTAAAGCAGCGCAGTGTGTGTATATCTGTCCTGTAAGTGTATATATACAACATTGGTGGGGACATACTGTATGTGTTTGCAGCTGGCAGCTGTGCAGCGAGTGTTGTGGCTTTTTGCTCCAGGCACTTCATGCAGTTTGCTAGCGAGCATGTGTTTGTGTTGAGAGCCGAGGCCCTGGGGACAAACTGTGGCGAAGGGGTTGAGCTGAGAGGCCGTTCCACTTTAAGGCTTGTTGTGTAACGTACAGCGGCATGAAGTTGTCTCGTGGAGTTATGGTCGGTGTCTGTGTTGTTGTCAAACTTGTTGACGGTAAAAGCACATTTGGATTTTTGGGTCGTCGCTGCCTCACACACCTTGTCTTCGAGCTTTCTTCCTGTCATGTCTTATCTCACTTCTCCATCTTCCCTCCCTCTCCAGGCATACTCCCAAGATGCCTACCTGACAGGCAACGAACCCTACGCAGGGGGAGCTGAGAACCTCCCACCGCCTCCTCCTATCTGTTACCCACGCTCCAAGACCACGCCCCCTGCTGGAGCACCTGCATCTTCTCCTATGGGCCAAAACCAGCTGGATAACTGGAGTCGCTGGCCAGGCTCTTCCAGCCCCTCATCACCCCTGGACAACCGCTCTGCTGTGGGCAGCCCCGCCAGCTGGCAGGAAGGGCGGGCAGGAGAGCCAGGCGGCGTGGGTCACAGCAGCCCGGCCCACCGCACAGAGGAGATCCAGTACGGTATGACCAGCCAGCAGCCTCAGGGCCAGACCAGGGGGCGCTCCTACTCCTCGTCTTCCTCATCGGGAGGCCTTTTGTCCAGCCCGCTGCAAGTCCACTACCCCAACCACCACGCTGCCAGCTCCTCGCAGGCTCAGCCACGCAAGTCCAGCACGGCCTGGACCAGCCCCCCCCTGCCCCAGCTCAGCCACAGCCGCAATGAGCGCTGCCAGCAGGCGCTCTCTGACTGGTACTACAACCAGATGCCGGAGCGCTCAGGACGCAGCATGCAGACCCGCCACCGCAGCTACTCTCAGGACCGGCTCAGTGAAAGCAGGAGGCAGCAGCAGCGGTCAGGTGGCTGGCCGCACAGCGCCTCCCAGGACACTCTGCTGATACTACAGCAGTCAGGACCAGGGCCCCACGGAGAGCCCTACTGGTCCTATGGAGACTGGGATGGTAGGACCCAGCCATCCTCTAATTACACGCGAACACGCTCTGAAAACCTGCTGGCCCAGTACGATCGCCACGGCCGCTCGTTAGAGATGCTGGACCGAGCAGCAGCTGGACTGGTCTCGCCTCGGTTCGAGAGGCCTTCGTGGCACCAGCAGGCTCCTCAGCCGCCCCCGAGGACTGACGCCTACCCGAGGCAGCCGAGCCATTACTGTGCGGCACAAGCTCCTCCGATGCCCCGACAGACACATTCTACACACCACCCCCAGACTCACACCCAGGCCCACTCCCAGCCTCAGCCCCAGCAGGCGGCCCCCCAAAGCAGGCGGCTTCCCCCTGGGCAGAGCATGGACGACCAGCCGGTGGGCTACCGCAGCTACAGCCCCTCTTTTTACCGCAAGACGGGCCGCATCATGCAGCAGGCCCACTCTTTCAGGGACCCTTCGTACTCTGGCCCCCACTTGAACTGGAACCCAACCCCTAAAAGCCCCCCTGAGGGCACAACAGCACCCGTCGCCGCCTCCACCGCATCGCCCCTCGCCTCCGCCACACCCGACTCCCAGGACAGAGCGTACAGGCCGACAAACCACGAGAGGGAACGAGGGTCAGTGGAGGGGCAGGCGGAGGTGGGGGCACAGACCCAGGAAGTGGTGCTGAGGCAGAAACCTCCCACCGGGCGGAGGAACGCCTACGGGATGCGTCACCCCCATTACGCGCTGCCCATAGACGGACTAGAACCCTCTTTGTTTTCTCCTGATCCCCAAGACTCAGCTGCGGCCCCTGGTTCCACAGGAGACGTAGCCCCACGCAAACCAAACGGCAGCCTCGCCCCCCTCCCCATAGAGGATGACTCGCTGGCCTCCATCCCCTTCATAGGTAAGCTCCATCCTGCGTCCCTTCCCTTACATCTTAATCCCCTCGCAAAAAAACTCCACCTGACCTTGAGATGTCATCGCTTTCATTCTAATCCACATTGAGTGTTTATTGAATGTCAGTGAAAGCTTAACTGAGAGGAAATACAGGGCTGTAATTCAGACAAAATCATGAGCTTGTGGGGGAACGTGTGTGTTTCCTTAATTTCCTTCTTGTCTGTCTATTCAGGCTCCAGGCTCTTCTCAGATGCAGTTTCCATTCTCTCATTTAGAGAGAGAGAGAGTGTGTGTGTGTGTGTGTGTGTGTGTGTGTGTGTGTGTGTGTGTGTGTGTGTGTGTGTGTGTGTGTGTGTGTGTGTGTTTGTCTGGTCTTTGGTAATACCGGCACTTCCCACAGTCTCAGTATTAGTCGTTTCATTGAATCACATCTGAGTCCACTGATCCTGCCCCGGGTCTGTCAGGTCACCTCACCATGCTGAGGAAATGAGGTGGAGTCTTGACTTCCTGGATGTGTGTGTGTTTTTGTTTGTGTGTGAGCCAGGCAGTGTTATTACATTGTGTAATTTTGCCTGTAGAATTATGTGAATATAGGAAAGACATGTTGCTTTCTTTTTCTTTTTTATGCACCTAATTTTCATTGATTTGTGAGCCTTTATGAGGTTTGCATCACATTTATATCACAGTTGGATTTAATGAGTCCAATGAAATGTAATTGTATGTTTAGATAATCATAAATGTGACAACAGGATATCCAGTTCAGTTTCTATGTGAGGTTGTTTACATGAATGTGTACACTTATGGCTCACATATGTTGGTGTCAGTGGGAGGTGACTGTGGTCGTGTCCCGGCTTGCTCAGTGCTCTGAAAAGACTCAGAGGAAAAGGGGCTTCACAGGCTTCGTATCGGCTTGTATTGCTTGACGCGGAGTCGAAACACATGCAAACGAGTTGAGTTGGTCAGACGAGCTTTGCCTCCATCACGCTGAAGAAAACAGCCGCTGCGAACACGAATGCTGAATAGATTCAAATCAGCTGACTTGGAAGCTTTGACCCAACATGGAATGGCCGCCGATATTTGAGCCAAGCCGCTCTGGGCCGGAGAAAGTCATTTAAAAGGAGAAAATCCAGCGGATCAGCAAAACCATGAGGCATCTCTCTGCCTGCGTCTCAGTCTGTCAGAGCACATTCTTTGCCTCGTACCTTCAGAAACCAGGCAGTCGGAGCTACAGGCTGGGACACGTTTAATGACCATAAACTGAAACTGGGCTAGTTTCTCCCCATAGACAAGAGCTAGCTTCTCTCTCTCTTTCTCCATCTCTTCATCTCCCTGACAGAGATGCTGATATGATCTGGGCCTGTTTGAGAACACGCGATTTAATTGGCTGTTGTCGTCTGCAAAGCCCAGATGTTTGTGAGGTAGAGAGCACAAAGGCCGCCTGTGTCTGACGCCAAATATGTTTTTTATGACGTCTTATTTTGAAATGGAGAAGATTTCCACGCTTTGATCGAGCGTGTAGAATTTCTCTGCTTTTCCAGCTCGAACAGTGTGAATACAACAGGATGAGGCGTGTCAACAGATACAGCACTATTTTGCTCTGTACCCACTTGGAGTCTTTCTACATGAATCTAAGCTGTAAATTACCAGGAGGTTTTTGTGGCGGTCCCTGTGGGGAACAGTAGGGGCCCATACACTCAGCTCCCGCCCGCCCGCCCTCAATGCTGCTATTGTGCTGCTCTGGAAGATGAAGGGGTTTGTGTGTCTGCGTGGGTGTGTGGGGGTTCAGTCTATGACTATCTTTACTAGCTGGACCCTGGACACAACAGACCAGGACCAAGACCTTCTGTACTGCCCTCTCGTCCCCTCCGTCTTGTCTCACAGGCACAAGCGCCCCTTTTTTTCTCTGTCTCTTTTTCTAGATTCCTGATTTTCTTCTCTCTGTTTAACTCACCATTAAACCATTTTTGGTACCAAACAAAATGCAACTGTAGCACCAAGTATTGAAAATTTTCAAGTACCAAAAGGTGCCATCTAATTCTTGGTCTGATTATAATCTTGTTTATGAAGCTGAAATAAATAGTTAATCCATTAGTTGATCAGCTGATAATCTACAGACAGCTACATTGATCATCCATATATTGTCATTTAAAGTCATTTTTCATGACTTAATGATTGACATGAATGGTAAATATTAACTGTTCCCGGTTGCTCAGTTAGGAAGCTTTTATTTTTTAAACAAAAAAGCTGCAAGGCTGTTTGTTGTTTGTGATTTTCATATTCATTTTTTTTACTTAATAGAAAAAATAATCAGCAGAATGATCCTTAATGATATAATTCTTAGTTGCAACCCCTCTTACTTCCTATTTCTTGTACGGCTGCAGAAGATATTTTTGCAGAAAAACATGTTTACGTCTCAAAGTAAGGTGACGAAAAAGTACATTTTTGGTGCTTCAACCCTGGAAACTTGAAAACACCAGAAACAACACTATATCAGTTTTCAGCCTTGCTATACGCTTGGCAATGAATTTTGAGTAATCCAATGAGAATGAGAAATTTTAAGAATTTGCTCAACCTTTAAAGTAACATGTAATCCTTTCTTTAATTGTTCAAAGACCTTGGAGGTGAATTTTCACACTAACAACTTGTTTGTTAAGGTTATTTTAATTAAGGTTATTTTAGACTCTTTAAGCTTTGTCTCTTTTATTCTTCTAACTTTTTTCTGTTTCTACTCTTGCTCTCTCTTCTTTTTTCGCCTCTCTTCCTCATGTAATTCCTACATGTGCTGTAGTATGTTGCTCCCCTCTGCTGGTCCGTCTCTGTCTCGTGGCTCTGAACTCTCTGGCTGCCCGTTAATGACGGCCTTTGTTAAACCCACAGCCCGGCTATTTCTGGGCAGCGCTGTAAACAGGCAGATTCCTCATCCCAGATTGGAAATGTTTTCCGCCTTATGTCGGGCTCCAGTGTGCACAGGATTGGAGAAGAGAACAGAAAGAGTGATAGATGGAAGACAGCCAGAGAGAAGAAGAAAAAGAAAAGAAGGTGAAAGATGGCGAAGGTGAGGGATGTTGGCAGGAATCTACCAGGAGTGAGAGGCAAGAAAGAAGGAAATCAGAGCTGAAATGAGGAAAGAATTTACAAGAAGACGATGTGGTGGTCTGTGGGGGTGGACCTCAGACTGAGTCCTTCCAGTCTGCGGGGCTGTCTGAGACTCTGCTGCCCCCTGTTGTTCCCACGGAGAACACACATCGAAGCCTCGCAGCAATTCAGTCCTGACAGTTTGGCAGCAACAAATCCAGCTTCTCCTCACTTTATGCAAATATCGTGTTGGCCTCTAATCCTCTCTGTCAGTCAGGAAGTGTGTGTGTGTGTGTGTTGCGGTTTCATATCCCTTTGCATCAGCTTGAAAGACTTGTAACCTTTGTGACCTAAAAAGCTGCTTTATTCCTTTGTCTTCTCGAACACTGAAGCGTTCATTCACGGTATAAAAACCACCACTAAATATCTGCATACATATCCACAATTTTTCCTTTTCTGTCCTTGTTGGAGTGCAACACTTTCTCTTGCGTGTAGCCTCACATGTGTCACATCATGCACGACTGTAGATGGCATAAAGAACTGAAACCTGGAGCTAGTAAGTGTGTTACAAACCTCCCTGTTAGCAGCAGAGTAGCTCTTCTTATGGCAACAGGAGGAACAGGTACTGAACTATCTGACAACTGTTTGATTATTTCATCATGTGCTTGTTTTAACTCTTTGTCTTTTCACTCAGGTTGCGTTTGTATTGTATTGTATTGTATTTGCTCTTTATTGAGGCAGCTTTTAGACCCCTGAGCTTCTTTTGTGGTTTTTGTAAATGAATGATTTGTGGTCAGTCGTTTGTGTCTCACTGGAATCTAGGAAATGCCCTCATGCTCAGTATGATTGTTGTATGTGTTGATTTTGCACTTTAATATAAGGTTTAAAATATGGAGATGAATGATCCTGTTCAGTATCTCTGATGGTAACCCTGCGGTTCCTCACCGCTCCTCTCCCTTAAAAACCTCTCCTCTTCCACACCTTCTGCTTATCTAACCCCTTTTACTTCCCTTCATTTTCCCCTTCTGACCTTTCTCTCTAACACCTAACCCTCTTCCTTTCTCCCCCTCCTCCTCTCCTCCTGCCTCCCCCTCTTCCTTCCCTCCACCCTCCCACAGATGAGCCGACCAGCCCAGGCGCTGATTTGCGCGCCCGCCACGTGCCGGCGTCCTCCGTGGTGTCCAGCGGCATGAGTTCGGCACCCGCCGTGGTCACCAGCCCCACCTCCCCCACCTTCACCTTCCCCCTCACTAGGCTCTTCTCACACGACTGCAGTGAGTGCCCCCTCCTCCCCCTCCCTCCCTCCCTCCCCACTGCATGCAGCAGACAGGTGTCTTACTTGTGGTGTTTCTACCTGTGATGTGGATGATCCCTCGTGTTACTTCAGAGAGGGATTCATGAAGCATGCATGTGATGTTAAAACCCTTGTGGTTGCATGTTGTTCCTCAGTGATTTCCAATAATTATTTTTTGCCTATTATTGAGTCTTGATTTCTCAAATTAAGTGGAAAAATCTGCTAATTTCAACCAGTTTCTAATTGAATAAGATTCTAGTACAGCACTTTGTCTAATCATGCTGTTTCCTTTCACACCAATTTCTACAAAATTTTATTGGAAACAGGTTGAAATGATCCAACTGCACTTATTAATGTTTTGTGGCTCAATTATAGACAAAAAAATCCTTGCAAAGATGAGTTTTTTTAAGCAGTGCTGTAATGTGTTTGCATGCTGATTTTGTAGATTGGATGTTTGACAAAAAGAAAATTGTACAAACATGTTTGTTCAGAATGTGTTTGATTGTTTTTCTAGCTGTGCATGAAGCCCAAAACAGCAATGTGTTTCAGATTAGTTTGATTCCCAGTTTAGTTAAATTGCACAAACTTTGACTTGCATGATACGTCTCTTTAAACAAATGGTTCAAATGCATGTCAGTCTGTCTTTATAGATGCTATATCTGCATGCCAGTGGTGACCTGAGATAATTTAACCTAACCCACAGTTCCAGCTCACCTTCCCACGTCCATCCTCACCACGCCACCTGTTCACTCAAACTCCCGTCCTCCTCCTCCTCCTCCTCCTCCACCTCCTGCTCCCTCATTCACTATCCCCATCTCCTAATCCAACACCCTCCATGCTGGTGATTGGCATTACATGAACATTCTGTCTTTCTCTCTGTCTCTGTCTCTTTGTTTCTCTTTTCTTCTCCCTCTCTCTCTCTCTCTCTCTCTCTCTCTGTCTGTGGTCATTCATCCTCCCATCGAGCAGGCAGTATTAAATCCAGTCGCCGTTCCTCCTATCTTCTAGCCATCACCACCGAGCGCTCCAAGTCATGTGACGAAGGACTGAACACGTTCAGAGAGGAAGGACGGGTCTTCTCGTGAGTACTGTCGAACCGAGCAGCTGTGTGTCGCATCAAAATACATCTGTTAAATGACATGCAAGGAGACATTTTGACAGCTAAATCTCACCGTTGTTGTGCTTCACAGGAGGCTGCCAAAGAGAGTGAAGAGTTTCTTCACAGACGGGGTGAGTTCTCTACCTTTGATTAACACATAAAGCAACAAACTTTTCATCATCTAAACCATTTTTTTTAACTAAAATGGAAATTTCCATACATACCATAATGAAATAAATGTGAAAAAAGTTAATGGCTTTATAATTTTTCAAAACAAGAGAGAGAACATTTGATTGGTTGTGAACATTTCCCTGTTTGTGTTTCAGTCTCTGGACAACCTGGGCACGGCAGAGGAGGTTCGATCTAAACGCCACTCCACCTCAGAGCTGGGAAACATCACTTACAGCGACGTCCGGCGAGAAGGATGGCTGCACTTCAAACAGATCCTCACAGAGAAGGGCAAGGTGGGCACACCAGGCTTCATTAGAGAATTAATGGAGGCAGAAAAAAGCATTAAAAGCATTTAAAGACTCACATCACATCTGGTCTGTGCTTCACAGAAGGTGGGCAGCGGCATGCGTCCGTGGAAGCGAGTCTTTTCGGTGCTTCGCTCCCATTCGCTCTTCCTCTACAAGGACAAGAGGGAGGCGGTGCTTCGGGGCGCCACGATCGGAGGCGGGGCCGAGGACGAGCAGCCAATCAGCATCCGGGGCTGCCTGGTGGACATCGCATACAGTGAGACCAAGCGAAAGCACGCCCTGCGTCTGACCACCCAGGACTTCTGTGAGTACCTGCTGCAGGCGGAGGACCGGGAGGACATGCTGGACTGGATCAAGGTCATCAGGGAGAACAGCAAGACGGACAGCGAGGTCAGAGCACGCACCTGTACCTGTCACATTAACCTCTTCTCCTGCCACTGTACCTGCAGTGTGTAGTCTTTATTAGAAGTCATAAGACAGATGTGTTTGTCTGTTGCAGGAGCTCGGCTTTTCCAGACAGGCCCTCATCAATAAGAAACTGAATGACTACAGAAAACAGAGGTGAGTCACCTGACGATGGATTGAAGCTTAACATAATGAAGCTGCCTTTACTGCTGCACTCAGCTGACAGCTTGAATGAAACACGACTCTCTGTCTCCCCCTGCAGTCCAACAGGCAGCAAGCCCGACTCCTCTCCCAGGCTGCCTCGCATGAAGCCTCCCTTCCTGCTCGCCAAGACGGAGAACGCTGCCGGGGCACCACGCTCGCCCAAACCAGAGGGCAAAGGTCAGTGTCAGGGAGAGAAACACACTGGCAATGTCTGGACTCATGTTTGGGAAAGAAAAAGACTAGACTTGAAGTAATTAAACTGAACTAAATTAAACTGTATTATTGCATTGGCTTAAATATCAGTAGTTGATGGCAATAGCAAGAGGGAGTGAGAGGTAGACTTTATTGATATGTATTATTATCACACACAACTAAATAGCTGACTTAGAGCCAAGGTACAACACTTTGAAGGTCTCATATTTTTTAGGAAAGTCTGAAAATAAACCTCCCACCTGAATCGCACCAAAATTGTCACATCTGATCATCCCTCTTAATTGTACTGTTTGTATTGCTTTGACCAGTTTATTTAAAGATGTTCATGTCTATTTTAAAAATCCATATGTTCAAATATCAGCTCGTGCCACAATTGTAGGTGGTTTATTATCAATCCTTGTAGAATATTATTTTTTGATTAGAGCCTTTAATGTCAAAACTGGGTGAACCAAGACTCAAATACTGAGGCTGTGTGTCAAATAAGTTTTGGTTCAATCTGTCTCTAGATGAGAGCGGCCCTCCGAAGTCTCCGTGGGGAATCAACATCATGAAGAAGACAAAGAAGGCCGGGCCCAAAGCTTTCGGTGTGAGGTTGGAGGATTGTCAGCCGGGTGTAAATAACAAGGTCAGTCTCCAACATCCTCTCAATGGAACAAGATTTTCTACTGGACGTTACTGTGTGATTAAATTCTGTCCCTGTCCATCTCAGTTCATCCCACTGATCGTGGAGATCTGCTGCGGTCTGGTTGAGGACATGGGCCTGGAGTACACCGGGATCTACAGAGTCCCCGGGAACAACGCCATGGTGTCGATGCTCCAGGATCAGCTCAACAAGGGCGTCGACATCAACCCTGCAGACGAGGTGAGGAAATACAAACACACATGGACGCTGGCTGACACATGACACTTTATTTATCTATCATTTGACGCTAATGGTTAAATACTGACTGTTCTCTGTGTGTTTTTTTGGCAACAGAAGTGGCAGGACCTCAATGTTGTCAGCAGTTTACTCAAATCCTTTTTCAGGAAACTTCCAGAGCCGCTCTTCACCAACGGTGAGTCCAAGCATGTCACAACAAGCCACCACACAAACTGCTTTCAATATCAAACCATCTCACCTTAAAGGTATTTTTATATATAAATGAAAATTTCTAATGTTTTTACAGACAAGTACAACGACTTCATCGACGCCAATCGGATGGAAAATGCATCAGACAGATTAAAGACCATGAAGAAACTGGTGTGTTTGTTTGTATTCATCAATGAATTTCCATGGAATCAATTGACTACCTGACTAATGTGTGTGTGTGAGTGTGTGTGTGCGTCAGACGTCAGGCAGGTTCAACAAGTTTCTCAGTATTGTCATTCCTCTTGTTTCATAGATCCGAGACCTCCCAGATCACTATTACCACACTCTGAAATTCCTGGTTGGTCACCTGAAGACTGTGGCCGACAACTCAGACAAAAACAAGGTGTGTGAAAGACGGTTTGTCATTAAAATACAATCGTGCGTCACTGCAGTGTCGTCGGTATTAAAGTCCTTTTGTTTCGTGTCCAGATGGAGCCTCGTAACCTGGCTCTGGTGTTCGGGCCGACTCTGGTCCGGACGTCTGAGGACAACATGAAAGATATGGTCACACACATGCCTGACCGCTACAAGATCGTCGAGACGCTCATTCAACATGTGAGAGATGCCACACACACAATAACACACAAACACACACACCAATGACTAATCATCCTTTTCATGCTAAATATTTCTTTGTCATTCACGCAGGGCCTCTGGTTTTTCGCTGAAGAGCTAGACAAGGATGAAAAGGTATGTTTCACATATTGTTTTATAGCTTGTGGACTAATAAATACTTATACAAAGACAATAAAGATTCAGCTGTAAGTAATGTACAGTTTGTTGAGTGTGACTTCATTATCTGAGAATCTTTCCAAGTCGGTGTGAAATATCTGATCCGAAGCTCAGGACCTGTATTCGAACGCGTCGTTACAAGTTTTCTAAAACAACAAAACCTGACATTGAGAAGGTTGCTTCACCTTTTTCAAAATAGAATTGAACTTGTGTCAAGAACTTAAATCAACAAACCACAAAAATGTGAAGCTGTGTTGCTCAGGACTGATAGTAGCCGTTTGTTTTTTAGGGATTTTAGTGCCACAAACTGCCTTGTTTTGTTTGTTTCACTGTGAAACACAACCAAAACTCTTCATGAAACATCTGCATTTCTGGAATTTTTTTCATGTTTACGCAAGAATCTGTTGAGTTATTATCACTGGCTCTGATTCAGCTATTCAAAGCTGAAGTAAAAGATGTATTGAACATTTCTTTTGATCAAACAGTGGAGAGATTGTATAAAGCCAGTGAGTCACTCTGCTCTTTGCAAGGTGACACATAATCAAAGATAAGATCAATCAAACATTTCAAGACGTCAGTTCCCTGCACAATGATGCATCAGTGTGGCGATACATCCGTTTTTAATGTATCTAAACGAAATCGCAGCCTTTGCTTGTGTCACTGAATGTTGCCGCTTTTGTGTCTGATCCCTCCAGACGCCGGTGGACACGGAGGACGTGCAGCCCGCCCCCAACATCGACCACCTACTGTCCAACATCGGCAGGACGGGTCTGCTCGGGGAGGCCTCAGGTGAGCTCTCAGCCAATCACTGCTAGCTCTGCTCAAGCCGACCAATAGCATTCAGGCAGCCCAAAAATGAATGCTGCTTTCTGTTTAAAGCTGGAAGTAGGAAATTCCCCATCAGTGCGTCATAACTGCGATCTGTGTCTTCCAGTAAATTGAGGGGGAAAATAACAGGCCAGATTTCTGTTAAATAAGAGAACAACACTGACAAGAAGAGGGAGACACTTTTAATCCTGCTCCA
Source organism: Centropyge bicolor (assembly GCA_037975185.1). NCBI lineage: Eukaryota > Metazoa > Chordata > Actinopteri > Pomacanthidae > Centropyge > Centropyge bicolor. The sequence continues at coordinate 3,276,000 of JBBMOC010000042.1, forward strand.
ATTCAAACATCTCAAAAACTAAATGACTTTTTAAAATCAGATGAGAGATTCCTCCTCGGAAGTTTGTCCCAGTTTAAAACCAGAATTCCCTACTTTCCTACCGAACTGGAACGCAGCATAAGAAATGACATCCGTTAGCACTTGGAGTGTTTCTGTGTTTGATAGCGTGCCTTTACGTCTCTCCTCTCTGCTGACCTCTTTTTTTCCCCCACACGTTGCTCATCTTTCACTTTCTCTGTACGTTTCTGCATTTCCTTCTCTTTAGCTGAGCCTGTGGAGCAGCCACTGCGGTAGGATGGGAACTCCCCTGGCAATATGTGTGTGTGTGTGTGTGTGTGTGCAACCGAGTCAGTGCATCATATTGTGAAAGTGAAATAATGTGTGTGTGGGCGAGAGAGAGAGAAAGAGAGTTGGTGATGGTTTTGTGTCTCCATGGTCTCCATTACCCTCCTGAAAGTCAGCGTCTCCCTCTCAGTGTCAGACAGAGGTCTATGTAAAAACATGTCACTTCAGTGTTGCCCCAGTCTGACTAATGAATTAATGGCTGACTGGTTGCTCTCTGCCTGTTAAAGCTGCTGGATCTGACACTGGAGTGTAAACTGTGCTCTGTCACTGAGAGACAACTCCCTCACTTTGTGGCCTGTCTTGTTGTCAAGGCTCGTCCTGCAGCCAATTTCAGTCAGTTCAGTCCAATCATCAAGCTCCTTAACCCCACTCTTAGCTCCAAGGGGACTCTAGGTGGCGCTGTTTCTGACCTGCCATTTCAAAGCCCCCATGACATTAGACATGCATTTTCTTTTCATCGGATTCATTCGTGTGAGGCTCGGCAGTGTTCCAAACTTCCATCCTCCCTCCTCGGTTTTACTATCGCTGGCCAGCTTCCAAAAACAGAAGCATTAGTTCCCAAAATGTTTCTTAGATGACGTCCAAGTTGACATTAAAGTGAGCTCACAGGTGCACACAAAGAAGAAGTACATTTATGTGGCCCTAAATCCCAATTTTGCTTCATTGCAATCAGCTTACGAGACCCTTGATTTGGATAAAAATTCAGAGGTAGCCTTTCAAATTAAAATCCCTCAGAAATGTAGCAAAATAAGAGAAAATCAGACCTGATATTTTGCCTTTTACTGACTGAGTCTTTGAGCCCAATTTCTATTGCTAAAGCTTCTTTCTTTCATTGCCAAAAATGGCGACTCAAGTCTCATTTTTGTCACAGATTTGAATTGTTATAGCAGAATTTTTATTAATAATTGATCAGTGGATGATTTCGCCGAGCAATTTTCTCATCTAAAAATGTCAAAAATGCCCCAAGCTCAAGGTGTCATCTTCAAGTTGCTTGTTCTGTCCTGAAATATTAGCAATGCTCCGCTACGTTTTGGGAAAACTAAGTGGCGCTTTAAAGGTGGTGCATGTTGGATATGAAGACCAAAGATGGAGGGTGAACGTTTGTCCCACCACAGAGCCATCTATAAGCAGCACACGAAACAAACTGGTTATTTTTGTTGGTGTATAAGAAACACTCATCTCGAGCCCCTTTAAAGGCCACCGCCCACCTACGCCCCCCAGTCTCCTCCAAAGATCTGAGCTGAAAAACAAAAACAGTCCCTGCATCGATCGGTGTGTTTGTGTTTGTGAGGGAATGTGTTTCTTCTCGTTCTCTCGTCTTATTTCTGCCTTCGCGCCTCCCCAACGCTTCTGTCGCTGATTGATGTCATCAGTGTTTCCGGTGATGTCATCGGTGTGTGCCGTGGTTTCCTAATGCAGTTCTTCCTCCAAACGCCAAATACCCCGCTTCCCCAATCATTGTCTCTCCTCCACATACTCCAGTGTGCAAATCAGTGTCTTTGTGCTGGTCAGAGGTCGGAGGTCACAGAGGTGGACGACAAAATTTAGTAGAGGAATTTTTCAACTTCAGTAAGTGGACAGAAAACTGCTGCTGACTACTGGGAGCCACATGCCATTGGCTGAGGTTTTCCTCTTTAGAGCTGATGGAAAACAGCAGCTGTGACATTAAGGTTTAAAGTGCGGTTCATCCCATCAGAGCAGTGCAGTCGCAGTTTTCTGGGATTTATAGCGGATTTGTCCTTTAAAAGAACGATGATCGCACCAACCGCCTCTGTGTCCTCCACCATGACTGTTCTGGCCTTTTGTTAACTTCACTGGTTCTGACCCGCTGATGTTTCTATTCTCTTCTCCCCAGACTCAACCAACAGTGACTCAGCTAAATCAAAGGTAACGTCTCCTCACACACAGATGGTATCAGACTAGCAGTAGCATACACTAACAGAGAGCATGTAAAGTCTAATGTGTGACACAGTCATGTGTTGTTCTTTTCCAGGGGTCATGGGGGTCAAAGAAGGACCTCTCACCCAAGGACTTCCTGACTCTGTCCATCATGTCAGCTGTTACGGGCCGCAAACGCAGGAAGCGCCACAATGGCCGCCGCGTGGGCAGCAGCACCGACGACGACTCGGAGCACGAGCCAATCAAAGCCGGACATCTGGGGGCAGAGGAGGAAGAGGAGGCAGAGTCGCCCGTGGGTGACACTGCTCCTCGGGCGGAGGGAGAGGAGGACGACGAGGAAGAAGAAGAGGAGGAAGAGGAAGACGAGGAAGTTGTAGAAAGCGGAGTGAAAGAGGAGGTAGAAGAGGAGGCGGAGGTGGTGATTCCCAGTCGGCCGCGCTGTAAAGAGGAGGAGGAGGAGGAGGCAGGAGGAAGGCAGGCAGCTGTGTTGTTGCAGGAGGAGGAGGCACGGGCGGAGGTGAAGGGGCCACAGTGGAGAGCTCCAGAGGATGCTCGCTCTATTGTTTCTGGTTACTCCACCCTCTCCACGTTAGGGCGGAGCCTGGGGTCAGAGGGGAGGGGGGACGACGCCGATGACGAGCACAGCGAGCTGGTGAGCGAGACGGACAATGAGAGCGGCTTCGCCTCGCGCTCCCTCACCCAGGAGAGACCCGATAAACACCCGACCACACCTGTGAACACGCAACCGCCGGCAGCCCCGCGCAGCTTCCTCTACACACACTACAAACCCCCGGTCCTCTCACCTACAAACCTCCTGGCCCCGCCCACAGCCCTCACACACACGCCAGACTCTGCGGACAGGAGCGAAGGAGGGGCGCGCTCCACCACGCCCTCGTCCTCCTCCTCCTCCACCACTCATAAACTGCATTCGCGGCCTTCCTTCAACTCCCACAAGCTGATCCAGTGCGACACTCTGGCCAGGAAGAAGCTGAAGTCGGAGAAGGCCAAGGCTCGTTCCCTGGACCTGCTGGAGCTGTCCGGGGCGGCGGCTCAGGCAGACGGGGCTGGTTCTGGGTCGGACGGCGCACCCAGGGTGAGAACCAGAACCAACCCCTCCTCGGGCAGCAGCCAGGAGAGCCTGCGCCTGGCCCGGCCCAAGCCCGCCCTGCCGCCCAGCGAGGCCGCCTCCTTCACCCCAACCGGCCCGGGCGGCAGGTCTCTGGCGGAGCAGGTCCGAGCTCGTCTGCTGGGCTCGGCCGACGACCTGCGCAGCGTGGGACTGCGGAAACCTCTGTCGCCCGAGACGAGGAGGAAAAGACGGGCCTGGCGCAGACACACCGTGGTGGCCTCCCCGACCGAGACGTCCGACAAGAGACCCCCACTGACTGTCAATGACTTCCCCCTGTCTCCTATTGCTCAAAACCAGGTCAAAACACCAGGGCTGCCTCGGGATGCGGATGGGCTCGACCAAGGCTCGGCCACACGTCAAGCACCCACCTCTAGATTCCACCAGTACCTGTGAGCCCTGCCAGCTCACCCCACCCTTCATTCCATGGAGGCTGAAGCTGCCGACTCTGAAGGGGGGTCCAGGCTGAGCTGCTGACTCCCTGCAGGTCAGTAGACCGGCAGCAGCGTAAACAGGGTCGTGGTTAGTTGCCAGGTGCAACACGGTGTCACAGAACAGGTCTTTTTTTTTCAGAGCAGCCCACCCTTTTTCTTTTCCACGAGCTCCACTTGCATGGCAAGGGGCATTCCAGTGTTGCCAAAGTTTTTTTTTCTTATATGTGTGCTTTTGTAGAAATAATACAGAAACAGGACGGAGACACAAAGACCTCATCACAATCAATGTTACAGCCAAGAATTTCCACAACCAACATCCTTCCCGTCTTCTCCACCTTCCTGTCTGGCTCACAGACGACATAAATTAAAGAGTTAAACCCCTTCAGGTGACCAGAGGAGGATGCTGAAATGCTTCCTCCCTCTGGTGCTTGAGAGAATGGTGCTTCTTATCAACATGGGGTTTAACTATTAGAAAAATTATTCTATAATTAGAAAAACTTATTAGGCAGTTTCAATTTAAATTTCAACTGATTTTTCATATCAGTCTTCCTAATCTGTTCCTCCTCAGACCACAGACACTGTAATACTCCCATTAACACTCCCAACAATACTGAACGCACACACACACACACACACACACAATACAGTCGTCTCTCTGTACTTGTTAATAATGTTTATTAATTGTTTATTGTGTTTTGCGCAACCATATTTGTGATCATGTCTGAGCGTGCAGGCGTTTGTGTTGAACAATTTTGTAACATTTGTACAAAGCCTTGTTAAGTTAACCTTGTAAATATAAATATTATGTTATCATATTTGTTTTTACTTTTTTAGTTCCTTTTTTTATGGTTTACAAAAGTGCGTACAAAGTGCACAGTCAATTCTTTCAAGATGTTACTTGAAATGTTTCCCTTAATATATTCTCTCTTTTTTTTGTTTTATATTCAATATATATTATATATATTTTGTATTAAAGTAAAAAAAACTTTTATTGTGATTTCACCTCTTTGGTGTACCTGTTCAAAGGAGACAAGATAAACATGACTAAACCTGTTCCTTATTTCCTCATAGATGGCCTTCCTCTCTGATTCTCAGCACTGTGCAGAAAACCTTTATCTCTTGAGATCTAGTCTTATAATTACGTTTCTCTGGTGACTGTACTTCCAACGATGTTGCATCAACATGTACACAAACTATCTGGTAACTACATGTAGCGAGAGAAGAGATGTAATCTGGTAATTATGACATGATATTGGACAGTTTGCAGGCAGCTCAGCGCCACACTGTGATGGCTGACCTCATTTGTTTTGTTATTCACGTCTGGGATTGCCGAGCGTTGCCTCCGCAGACCTGCTCAAATTTACTGAGCTGGAGACGAAGTATGTTTCTTCTTGTAAAAGAGACGGAGGAGAAGTCTGACAGTGTTTTATAGACTCTTAAAATATTGTGTAGCTCATGCAAACGGCTGCATTTTCACCTCTGTCTGTGGTGATATATGTGTTTTCATCACTTCTCCTCCGAGGGTTCATCTGTCTACACATTTAATTACCCTGGGGTTAACATGACGAGGAGTTTTCCATAAGGTCAGGTTCTAATAGATCCTGCCTGACTGTGGAAATGGTACATTGGAGGAAGTGAATACAGAATGTCCGCCAAGGTGAATCTATTGTTTTCATCTCTTGGTCGTGGCTGTGGAATTTGCCATCACAACATAACACAAACAGGAGGTGCAGCTTCCAAAGTCATGTTTCCATCTGACCAAATAACCCAGTGAATAATAATAATAGTAGTAATAATAAATAAGTTATAGTCTTGTCTTACCTCAAGATTTTTTCTACAAGTGCCTGATTTCTGGAATGTGTTTTTGTTCTGCAGTGCCATGGTCGGTTCTTATCTCTCCGTTTCCTTCTGTTGTTTCTGGGTCTCCTCCCTCCTCTCCTGTGGTCGATGGTAAAAAAAAAAAACTAAGGCACTGACCCAAAGATGTGTACATTAAATACGAGAGGTCTACGTGAGAGGCCGTTACGAGAAAGAGAGAAAAAAAAAAAAGCACACTTCAAGCCAAGGACACGTCTATGCACTCTCTTTGCCTTTAACACAGGCATTAACAGCTATTACTGATGCTGCTAAGAGGGAAGAGGCATAGTACTCTCTCAGCTGCTTTTCTTAAACTGAGGTCATCTCTCTCTGCCTAGTGATCCACAGTGTGTGAATATGGTACACCTAACAAGCCCTACCCTAAAACGGCATTAGGTCATGTCAGACAACATCCAGTTTCCTAAAGATGAACAAGCGGCTCATCAGCAGTTGATGTGTGTTGTCTGAAATATGATTCACCTGGTGTCTCATTGTTGTATTTTAAAAAGAAACAAACCTTTTTGTACATACTATCTTAATATGTAACATATTGTATTGTGTACATTTGGAATTGCTTTTGAGTATAACTAATATGAAAATGACTGGACTTAAAAAAAAAAAGGTTGTCTGCCTGAAACCATTTCCCTCATGGCTGTGTGCTTTAAAGCAAGGTTATATGGTGTAAATAAACAGAATTATGTTTAAAAAATGCTCATGTGTGTTTGTTGTTGAGATGGTGGGAGTTTTGCAAAAACACATTTGTACAAGGAGGATGAGGCTTTTGCAACTTAAAATAGGAGCTGAATGGCGCCCTCTAGTGGCTGCAGGTGAATAAGGTCTCTCTAGGCCAAATGGCACAGATTCTGCATATGAAGGAAACTTCCCCTAAACTACTATGCAGCTTTACTTAAATTGTTAAATATTAGTGCATTGTGTGAGAATTAAATTGTGGAAATAATTCATGCCTAAATATAAAGCTTGAATAAAAATGTGCAGCACATTATTTGGTTTTAGACATAACAAGCACTCAAACTAAATTAGTTTAACCAGAGAGGAATAAACTCATTTTGCATTCTTGCAAAACATCTTAATATCTTTAAGTCAGAGTGGGTTAATCTTCATAAAGAGCATCTCCATCATGTCCCATCCCCCCTCAGCTCTGGCTTCGGTCCGTGTCTTCTCCCATTCAGAGCCCACTGATGTCTGTCTGGTCCCATTTCAGGATCCTCACAAGAAAAGCTTTGTGATCATTTGTGTGCTGACAAATAAAAAAAAAAGAAGCCACATACAGTCGTTTCACTCCGCAGCTTTTATGAGCCGCTTCCTGTGTCTCAGAGCAGGTTTTACAACACATGACAGCAGAATTTCAAAATTTTATTTGAACTCATGTTAACACACAACTGTTAAAATGTTCACTCTGGAATTTACTTCTGCAAAACAGTCTTTGCAAGCTGAGCCAATTAGCAGTGATTTGTTATTCAGTATGTTTTCTTAGGGGGAAAAAAATGCAACATTTTAAATTGAAAAATTGAACAGTATATATGTGTCAATGGAAACCTACGAATTTGACCCTGGAAACAAACAAAATATTCTCATGTTTTCAAATACATTCTCTTTATAAAAAGAAACTTATTTTTGAAATATTTACATTTCTTCTTGAAAAAAAATGAACAGGACACCCTCACAGTCCAAATAGAAAAGAAACGTCAAGTATTGCATTGCAATGCAAAGGACTTTAAAGTCCAGATGACAAACTGATTACAGAAAACTGATGACGATTTTTTTTAAAAAACTGCAGCAGTCCCATGTTTTTACCTTCCGGCTGTCTGCTTGACTTGAGTCCTTTAATTGGAGGCGACCTGGCCCCTGTCCTTGCTGGGCTGGCTCTGCAGGAGGAGCTCCGTGTTCTGGGCCCTCAGTCTCTCCAGCTCCCTCTCCAGCTCTCCCAGCCGGACCAGGGAGCTCTCCACGGTCAGACCCCCGGGCTCCACGGCGCGCCGCAGCCGGTTGTTCTCCTCCTCCAGCCGGGACATGCACTTCTCCAGCTCCAGGTACTCCTGCACCAGCTCCTGCTTGGTCATGTTCTGCAGGCTCTCGACGTGGTACATCTCGTAGGTCTCAGAAAAGTCTCTCTGGAGAAACTCCCCCCCGGCGTTCCCGGGCCTCCCGATCCCGTCGCTGCCTCCGCCGCTGCCGTCGTCGTCGTCGTCCTCCTCGTCGAAGAAGTCTTCCTCGCTGCCCGTGTCCTCCATGCGGCCGCCGACCCCTGAGGGCCGCCGGACCCCGGTCTCGGTGTTGAGGTCGGGCTCCTCTCGGTCGTGCTCGTCCATGAGGAACTGGGTGGTGTTGTAGGGGGCCACCGGGAGCCCCTTGGCGAACATCTCCTCCCTCACCCTGGAAGCCCTGGCGGTCTCCTTCTCCTCCAGGGCTTTCCTCTCCTCCCAGGAAAGTTTGTAATACGGCTTCCAGTTGCGCCTCTTCCTGGTGGTCCTGCGCCGGTGCCTCTTCTTCCCCAGGCGGGTGTCGAAGCCGGTGTCGGAGTCGATGAGCGACCCCTCCTCCTGGACCTGGTTCAGGGTCTCCTCCAGCTGCCGGTCCTCGCCGTTCTTCCCCGCCGTGATGTGGTGACCGTCCCCGCCTGGGAGAACCTCAGGTTTCGGGGGAGGCTGAGCCGCTCTCGGGCACTTGGGGAGCTGGTTTCCGGCTGCTGAGGCAGGACACACCCCCCTCTGTCCGCCTTTCATCTGCCATAACTTGTCTGTGTTGACATCCGCACAGTTCTGCTTCTGGTCTCTCTGCCGCCCCCTGTCGCGGCTCTCTGGTCCTCCGCGGTTGCTGGCCGGGAGATGCTCCATCGCGTCCCCGCTGATCGCACCTGATGGGCGGCCTGAAGTGTCCAGGTGACGGGTCTCCTCCGCTGGCTCTGTCATCCTGATTGATCCGCTCTTGATGGCTCCTCTCCGGTGCCTTTCAGATCATGTTTACTCTCTGAAAACTGGAGTCTCAAAGTTGGTGAAAACACTTGAAAATGGAGTTATTCCACAATGAGTCAGTGAGGAAAGTTTGAGTTTTGAAGTTTCAAAACAAACTGTTGTTAAAATTAAAAGTATACTTCGCAACAATAAACACTTGTTACTCTGTCAGAGCAAAACTACCATTAACTGTTTCGATGCTGTCAAAGATGTCGGTTACTCGCAGGTGACGTTCCACCATCACAACAGTGTCCAGTGTGCTACTCAAGAAGAGGGAGCTCGCCTTTATATACATTCTCCGCCTCTCGCCGTGCGCATGCTTGCTGCTTGTAGCGTCTGTTGGATTGTGGGACATGACGTTTCAATGTCCCTTCAGCTCTAGCGGAGGCTCTCCAGTTAAACTACATAGTCCACAAGTCCGCCATAACTGACGAGCATTTTAACCAATCAGATGTTTCAATCTTGAGCGCGATAAAGCCCACACCTCTCTTTGCTGATTGGACAAGAGGGAAACTTTGCTGTTGCTAAGCTTAAAATATTTTCTGATTGGACCACCTAGTAGTCAATCAAATGTACGTCATCTACACCAAGAAAGCAGTCCGGGGCAGTTTCATGGGCGCTACCATGTATAAATTAGGGGTGATAGTTAAAAGTTACGAGATATAAGTTAATTTAAATAGTTTTGGATAGCATTATAATACGAATTAAACCAATTATCCCATTTTAAACGGGAGAATATGGGGTTCACTTTTATCTATTGACAATAAATTAAAACTTCTAATTAATAATGCAATGAAAAACCACCTGTATTTTGGGCAAAATGAGGAAAACCTCTTATGGAAACTAGTCCGTATTAAATGTTCACATACGAAAATAAGCAAAAACAGCTCATTTTCAAAAATCTATTATTTTTCACGTTAAAATGTATAAAAAGGCGTCGTTCTGCTTCCTCACAGTTCAGTAAACGGGTCGGCATGAATAGTTTGTATGTTGTGCGGAGTGATACGTTGTGGTACAGAGGCTCAGGGGGGAACTCTGGAATCAGCGTAAACAAACGACATTTATTGTCAGGCTGCCGCTGCGAGCACAGCTCCGAGCCCCTCGTTGTTCTCGGGTGGGTCAGGCGATCTCACACTCGCTCGATAATAATCATGTTTCCAGTGGACGCAGCGGTCCGTTTATTTGTATATAAAGTTAGTTTATGTAACCCATGTTCCGATATGCAGTGTTCGTTTTACACTGTTGTCTTAACAGCTAAGGATAAGCTAGCTAGCTAACGTTAGCCCAATGTTAACGTTAGTTAGCAAACGAGCGCTGCGTGGTGTCGCTTCAAAACTGAACACATGCATTAAATATATAAGTGCCAGACTCACTATAATCAAAATAAATGTTAAGTTTGAGCACAGTATTTCAAAGCAGATGGTTTCAAGCTAGGAGCAGCAACTGATAAACGCCATACTGTACATAAAGCCAGCTAGTGCTAATGCTAACTTATAAACCATGAGCGATAGATCAGATTCAGTCTAAACATTTCTTTATTATCTGTAACTATCAGTCGATACAGCTTCAGCCAAAGTAAATAACAATAATGCTTGCAACTGAAATTGCTAACGTTAGCCATCTGCTAACTAGGCCAATGTGTTAATACGGGATCAGCGTATTTGCTGGAACGTGATGTTTCCCGTGCGAGTTTCCTACTAAAGAATTACGAATAATTTCATCGTTCGCGTTAGGACATTTAGTCTGAACATTATCGAAAACAACCTGTAAAAATACATAATCAGGTAGAAAAACAGCTCTTGTTCGCGTTAATCTGCGACATTGAGCCTTCGATGAACTATTTTAGTTTCAGGAAGTAGACGGTGCCTGGTCTTGCAAGGCAGCTCTGAAGCTTTATATTATTTTACAGATGATTAACAAGCTGTAGTTGAGTTTTACACAGTAAACTAACAATCTGCTCACGTGTTTTCCACAACATTTCTTAAAAACTGTCATAGTTCTGTGCAAAATAAACAGTTGAAATGAATTATTGTTTCATAAAAATATGGAAACCTTATTATGCATTATAAATATCTTAATAGTGGTTTTGTATTCTTCTGCTCTATTGCACATTATTTACATTCATATTGTGTTTTGAAGTGTTTCAACTCTGATCTGTGTAAAAGAGTCAATGCACTTTATCTTTAACTGTGCATGTTTCTCTGTATCATGTAAACAAATGTACTTTCTAGTTTCACAAAGCATTTCACTTCTATTAATGTGTTATTCAGTCTGTGACCTCTCCTGTTGGGTCTCTCCTCACAGTGCTTGCAAAGACTGGGAGTCCAATGGCTACAAACAACACAGGCCTACTGTTTCTACTAATAGAAGCAGGCAGAGTTTCAGCTCCAGCAAACAAGCTGAGCTGGGAATCCTGCAAGGAAGAGGAGATACGTTCCAGTTAATATGAAACCTAATGACCGCAGAGATTGAGAAATCATACCAAAGGTTCCCATATTCTCAAATCAGGGAGCGGCGCAGCTACAGAACCAAAGCTGCTCCTGCATAGATCACAGCTTGTGAGGATTAGCAGGCATGACTTAATCTCTCACCCTGTCTAACGTGGTTGTTGCTGCAATGGAGAGAAGATGAAAGATAGAAATTGTTATAGGCCCACGTATGGCCTTGAAGTGTAAATTTAAGCAATGGCTGATATCCATCTGCGCACGGGAGGGTTCTGCTTTTTAGATTTTCATGAGGACAGCAGGTCCAGATTGGTGTTTTTGCATGAGTATGACACACACAGAGAAACACAGGATACATCCGCTGCTGTAAATGACTGAACAAAAACATATCAGTTTAAGTGGCTTCCACCCACCAAACCAGCTTGTTTATATGAGCTTGTTTGTGGATGAGGGAAGATCACATTTTATGCTTTTCCTGACAGCACCAGTTCCAGCTGTCCCTCTCTGCTCTCTGCTATAACTCCATTACAAAAGACTTAATTAAGTTTCCAGCCAGTGCTCTGCTGCTGTGATTTACCTCTCCTTCCACATCACATTTTATAAAATCTTTTCTCTTTCATGCTGCACATCACCATTTAGATCTCTCACAGACATTTGGCTATAGAGGATGAATTTGACATAAAAACATAATTGTGTTGTTGTTGTTGTTTGCAGTTTGTGCTCATGACCAACAGGAGGCGCTGCACTCTAACTGATTGGGGATATTGTTGTGTCTGTTTTTCCTTTGAGAAAACATTATATATCATATTGTAATTTGTTATTTTCCCTTCAAATTTTTTTTGCATCAGCTGTCCCAGAACTTTTAACCTCACCTGGAAAATATGAAAAGATTCCAGTTGTCAGATGAGCAGAGATGCTGTGGCTCACAAATAATGATAAATATAACCACCAAACAACTGTCCGAACACAAGTAAGTACACAGTTATCATATTTTAACAAGTGTTCAATACTCTCTTTCCCCTTAAAAGATTGTGTTTGAAGCCCAAATGGTGAGAAATGGCCTTTTATTTTAGTTTGAGTAGTTAATTAAAAACTTTTCTGCATATTAAAGTTTTTTATAAAAGTTCGTAAAAGTAAAGAAAATTAAAACTGAAGTAGATATTTTGTATTATTTTGTTGTGTTAACTTATTCATTTAGGCTTTCACCACACTAGATTGCATTTCATCATGCAGTTGCACAGATTTAAAAATCCTTAAAATAGACGTATCAAAATGTCATAATGTCTCATAATGATGTATGACTTTTATAAGATCTTAATATTTTGTTAATGATCAACATGTGCCTAGTAACTTTAAAAACTTCCAAAGTATAAACTTCACTTCTTCATGTTTTTCAGTTCATCTGTCAGGTTGGGACAGCAGGAGGAGGAGGAGAAGGAGGAGGAGGAGGAGGTGGTGTGTAAAGTGTGCGCCTTGTTTGGAGTCATATTACACACAGGCATGGAGAGGAGCGCCGGGGAGGGACATGTGGAAAAGGAATCACTGTTGCTCTCGACTGCCTGTCTGACTGCTCGGGGTCTTTTTGGGGCAGCACAGATCTGCAAAGCCACCTGCACCCCCAGGCTTTCTATCACACAGTCTTGAGTAGAGAGTTGTTGAGTTAGAAGTTGCCATAATGTTGGGAAGTGCCAAGGCACCGGCTGCAAGTCCCAGAGAGGAGAAGAGCAAAGTGAAAGTGGCTGAGAAGACGTTGGACACCGGCAGGAGACTCGGTAAGAAAACCTCCAAAACTTTTAAGATCTCTGCTTCTGTTGTCATAAAGTAAACTGTCTGCTCCAGCATGACGTTAGTATGAGGACTGAGCTCTGTGTCTGTGTCACTTCTGAGTGAGGATACCACTTGTGTTCAGTGTTTTTCTCCTGTGGTAATTCTTGTTATGAACTTGTCTGCACTGATTTTTGTCAGCCCTGTCATGTTTATAACATTCTCATAACTTATAGGCAGAGAGTTTAAGTGATATCTGTTGTATTTCAGAAGCTTTTATTGTGACATTTTCTATATTTAATGTTATCAATACTATTGTTATACAAGTTATTTAAATACCAGTCTTGTGACGGTAGGATGACTTACTGCTTGCTGACTACTGACTTACTTATTTCGTGATCATTTGGTTTAATTGACGGCCTGAAAACATTTGTTTCCTCACTCTGTGTTTACCGTCTGGCTCATGACCTCGTTGCCCAAGTTTAGAAATCAAATCATTTCATTAGCGAAAGCAGCTGTGTAATAGCTTTTATTTAGAATGACAAGAGTTTACTGGTAATCAGCAGATAATGACTGCTGACACATGACACGCAGCTGAAATGGACAGTGTGTGTGTAATTGAAGAGATCATGTGTTTATGAAGAAATGCTAACTGGCCCCTCTTGGTGTGATTCAGGCTGTCCATCCCAGCCTGTCCAACACTGATACTTCCCACAAACCCTCTGAGCTCTCGGTCACACCTCGACCCAAAATAGACACCTGCTGAGCAGCGACAGAGCACCTGTCAGACACTCTGAAAAGACCCTGGATGTCTGGACATCCATTGATGCTGAGTGTGTGCCATATGGCCATATTTATGCTATACAAATTCGAAATATGCTGTGCTCCAATAATTTAGCGTAAAATTCATTTTTCAAGTTCTTTGGCAGGTTTGAGTCCAGTCAGGTGAACAGCATGACATCAAGAGTTGAACAGGACATTTTAAATACATAATTTCACAATAAAATACAGTTTTGCCGCCACAGTTCCAACACTTTTTTGAATTAAAAATGAATGATAGCTGAATCCCGTTTCTGTTTTTCCAACATGTCACCAGTGTTTATTATGGCATTCAGAAAATTTCATTCCTTCTCCAACCATTTAATTCCCAAACATTTGGCTCCTGATTTCTCACAGCCGCGTGTGTGACTTTGACACGACAGGCTATGTCAGAACTCTTGACACTATGCAGACACTCGTTTAAGCATTACTGATGTTTAACTTATGAAACTCTATCTCTGTGCCTGAAAATGTAATACGCAACCATTAGTGCTATATTTGAGTGCACCGCTAATTCTTAATAATGAAGCCAGCGAGGTCAGCACCCCCCCCCACCCTGACCCCTCACCACCATGTGTCGTCATAAATCACTGAGGTGGCCTTCAACCCAACATGTCTTAGCTGCTTTTTAATCCGCACTTACATCAAATGGAAAACAGCCCATAGTTTTGTCAGACTGGACTGGAGTGAGGTCAGAGGTTTTGTGTCATGTGAGTCAGGAGTGGTAAATGTGGCCTGTGAACCTGAGGTTTGTTAATTTTCAGATCATCTGTGTTTGAGTCAGACAAGTGAACATATGGTTAAATATGTATATTCACCACCACAGAGGTTTCCACAGGGGTTTGTGGTGTGTGTTTTCAGAGAGACTCCAAGGTTGTCGTGAGCTCTGTGGCGGCGTGACAGTGAGACACAGCAGTGAGCGTCCTATGAGAACAAACAGTAAACCTGCTCACAAACAAAATCTGTGACTTGGCTTTATGGGTTTTGACTTGAGCTTTGAGTTCAGAGGTTGCACCTGTTGGTTAGAGTGTATTTGCTGTGGAGATAGTCAACATCGATTGTTGTGGTTAAAAAAAAAACTCTTTAAAATGAATGGATGAATTTGTTATGTCCACTTCACACTGCACTTAAGAGACACCACACCTTCATATTAAATCACATCCAGCATGCTGCGTTTACATTTTCATACATTATTACTGTAAAAACAGTTCAAAAGTAGAGAAAACCCAAAATGCTCAAAAACACAAGTTTGAACTGATGTTAAACTGATGAAAATGATGCATAACGTGGTTAAAGTAGTGTAAACATAATTCTTATTTTGCAATCGTAAAAATGCTTAATCATCATTTCTGTATTCTGTCATCACTGTGAAATGTGCAGCCCAGTTTGTGGCACACGGTTATCGCTTTAATACTTATCTACATATTTGGTTTTCATGTGGTCAAAAGAAGAGAAAAATGTGATTCAAAGGAAAACAAATGTTGATTTCACAATTAGATAAGATAAGATTAACCTTTATTCGTCCCTCAGGAAATTTGCAAATATTATCATTTTATACAATTATACCCCAAACAATGAGGAAGTAAAGCCAAGGTCAGATCAGATTTATAGACTTTAATGACTCTAACTACGTTCATGAATCATTGACGAAACCTGTCCTATATAATTATGATTCTGTTTTCCTTTCCGGCCTTTTGAGACAAAGTTAGAAAACGTAAACGTGTCAAAATTAATACATTTTTCATGAGAAATACAGAATATTTATCATAATATGTGTGAAGTGGGAGTCACTTTTTGATCTGGTTCCCTCTTGAATATCTCTGAATCTGCCAACCTCGGGAGCTGGAGGAGGAATCCCAGCAATTAAAGATCTTTGGCCTCCAGATAAGCGAGAGACAGCTTATGATTTCGGGCTCATGTCTTTGTTCAATATGCATATACTGAATGCTTGGCCAAATATTTTTCTTCAAACTTAGAAGTGAAATCCTGTTATCTTATAGACAATGGTGATGATTAAATATTAAAGTTGTGGTGAATGATTAGAATGAATCCGTCTGCCGTGCTTCCTCAGTGTATTTATAGCCTCCTCACTGAGTGGTCGTATCTTGCTTATTAATGAGTGAATGAACGATGTATCACTCATTATGAAAGACAAAGAGAATGTGAGAAGTGAACGCTGTTTATTTCCAGCTGAACACAAAGAGGCTTTGCTTTCATGTTCAAGCGCGTGTGTCCAAAAACCATTGGCAGTAATTCTGTATTTTAAATTAACACTCAGTTTCTTTCTAATCCTTTTTCTGGGGAATCTGTTCTCAGATCAGACGATGCTGTTGTGAGTCACAACTCCAACAGAACAGTCTTTTTTTTTTTTTTTTGTCAGATCATCTTTCAGCACTGAGGATATTTTAATTCTCATTAAAGACTCGACCTTGTGTTAAGAGATGCAGAGAAGACTGCCCTACTTCTTGCCTGACCCGTCTCACAGGGACAACTGTGGGACAGAATTGAGAAAATTCAATTGACCCTCCACCCGTATCATATCAGCAACACCCTGACGTGTCTATCTTTATGCAAGTGTAGAATCCTGGCTACTCGGCTCTCGTCACCGTTATGCTGACAGAAACGTGAACCGTGTTCCAGGAGGAGCTGGTATGTGGCCTGAGTGAAGAGGACTCATGCAGACACCATCCATTACCGACCAGCTGATTTTCCTTCTGATCCTCCTCTCAGTTTGGAGGCGCCCCCGCTGCTCACAGTATCGACACGCCCTCAGGGAACATATTCCTTATGGGACTGATTTGGATGTTTGTTGTTTTCTCGCTGCTGATCCAGCTGAAGCCTTTTTTTTTCTTTTCGCCTGAAGCCAACAGTTCACACATGGAGATAACAGTTATTCAACGGTTGGCAAAGTCAGTCTGTTGGTCTGGATCTCAACAACCGAACTGATTGCCATGGACTTTTGTCCAGACGTTCATGGTCTCCAGATGATGAATCCAAATCATTTTTATGACTGTCAGACTTTACATCTAGCTCCACCAGGAGGTCAAATTTTTTACTTATCCACTGAACTATCTCCACCTCTAACAGATGGATTGGTACCAAATTTTATACAGATAATCATGGTTCTCAGAGGATAGATCCCAGTGATTGTCATGATCCCCTGACATTTCCTGTGGCACCACTATGAAGTTCACATTTGTGTTTTGAGGTACAATGTCTCAATCAGTGTTCAGTTGTCATGAAATTTGCTGCACACGTTCATGGTCTCCAGATGATGAATCCAAATCATTTTGATGACTATCAGACTTTTCATTTAGCTCCACTAGCGGGTCAAATTTTTTACTTATCCACTGAACTATCTCCACCTCTAACAGATGGATTGATACCAAATTTTTTAAGGATAATCATGGTTCTCAGAGGATGGATCCCAGCGATTGTCTTGATCCCCTGACATTTCCTGTCACACCACTATGAAGTTCACATTTGTGCTTTGAGGTACAATGTCTCAATCAGTGTTCAGTTATCATGAAATTTGCTGCACACGTTCATTTCCCCCTCAGGAGGATCTGCCATCACTTTGAGAATCCCTTAGCTTTCAATATGGCATCATTATTAGCGCCAAATATTTAATTGGTCCAATTATAGTTTATGACCAAATACCTGCAGATCTACTTTTGCATATTCATTCTTACAGCTGTCAATGTCAAATGGATAGTCAGTCCCATCAGCCTCGGCTCTGCTTGCTTGTTTCGTGCTACTTAGCAAATGGTGTTGTGCTAATCTAAGATGGTAAACATGATAATTATAGGTTCCTGAGTGTTTTAGCATGCTGAGATTAGCATTTAGCTCACAACACTGCTCTGCTCAAGCCTAGCTTTGCAGCACAGCCTGAGTGATCGTAGACTCTTAGTCCTGTTTTAACTTTCTCTCCTCTCCAACATGGCTGATTCTGCTGCTCGTCTATTGTTTCTCCTGTGCAGTCTTGAAATGCTTGCATTAGAATAACAGCAGCACGGTTGCTAGCCGGTCGGCACACAGGGCTTTGACCACCTGACGAAGTGGACGTCAACC
Source organism: Centropyge bicolor (assembly GCA_037975185.1). NCBI lineage: Eukaryota > Metazoa > Chordata > Actinopteri > Pomacanthidae > Centropyge > Centropyge bicolor. The sequence continues at coordinate 3,293,731 of JBBMOC010000042.1, forward strand.
AGATTTCCAGCAGGAGACGATGAAAAGAAAACGCGATTCAGCTCTGTGGCCTGAAGAATCACGCCCATCCCTCCACTTACAGCCTGGTGAATAGGCCTGTAGGAGCGTTCAGTGTATCAAAATGTGAGTGCGCTTTGTAATTTGCGGACTGGCCCACGCTCGCAGGCTTGTGCTCACTTGTTCTGTTGCGGTTAGATTTTGAAATGATGCAGGTAGGAAAGCAAGAATGTGGTTAAGGCTGGAGAGGCAAGCACACAAGGTGAAGCAGTGGGTTGAGAAAGAGGCAGTTAAGGCAGTTTGGGCAGCTTAGTGTGGTCAATGACCTGCAGTTAATCAGGTCCATGTGCTCTGCTTGTGGGAAAGCTTCGCATGGGGTAACAGCTTGGAAAAACAGGCTTGTTATGGATGGAGGGCTGGTAGGGGGATTTCTTTGTGTTCGACCCTGATGGGGAAGAATCCAAGGCTCCAGTTTGGGAGGGGGGAGCTCAGAGCAGTTTCTGTTGTGCTGTAGCTTTGGGGGCCCTTTGAGGAACTTCGGCCATTTGGCACTGACAGTATGAGGATTGTGATTTAAAGGACAGAGAAAGAGAGTATGCCAACTGTGTCTGGACAAATCTTTAGGGGTGAGCAGAAGAGACTGAGCCATGAAGAGTAATTTGACAAGAGAGAGAGTTTGTTTAGACTTCTTCTTTGAACAGCCCTGAAAGGGAAAGAGGCTCTCTGGTCCCATTCATCCCTGCAACAGAAGCAGTGACGCATAGCTCAGTGTCCTTTATTAGCATTTGTACTGTGAAGCTGTTAGTTAGTCGTTACAAAACAGTTTGCTATAACCACCTTCTGAAAATATACTTGTCATTTGGTTTTAACTGTAAATTTTGTGAAAAATGTTACACCTGTTTTGTAAAATGTGAATTTCCATTATGCAGAATCTTCAAACAGGAGTGTCTGAACATTTTCATACCAGTTTTGTGAAAATAGTTCTTCCCTGATTTTATAAAAAAATCGTATTTGACTCATGCACAAACATCCACTCCACAGTATTGGATTGTACCCTGAGGCCTGAGTCTGTCATGTTTGAACTTTGGGCATGAGAGTCAGGCAAACTCCTGTTTAAACACTCTGCATGCTATTTAAACTTAAACAGTCCAAAGTCATTCTTATCTTCCAACTCAAACTGCAACTAACAGTCATGCTCATTGTTGATTTTTTTGGTTATTTTTATGCTTTAATTATTCAAATGTTTGCTCTATAAAATGTCATGTCACATTGCTCGTTCAGTCCAAATCCTAACTAATGGTGCCAGCTCTACTTCAGATCTCATTTAATCAAAAGCAGCTTGTATGAAAATGTATAGTACTTGTGATTGATCCCAAATCCTTTCTTGTTATTTTTTTATAAGATATAGCTCATGCACCAAACAATACAGAGTGACTTGTTTTCATCTCTGTGTTTGAGTGATTCCACATGACTGGACTTAAGCTTTATTGTGTGTCCACCATATAGGTCCCTCAGGCTTCATGCTTGTTCTTTTCTTTTTATTTTCTCCTGTAACATGCCCTGATCCTTTCAGCACTCACAATAAATAACAGTCCGTGCTGAGACTCTGCATTTGTTTTAGCTTCTTGATTACATTTCCATAACTTGGGAGGACCGGTATGAACGATACAGCCAGGCAAATACTTTGAAACTTTCCATACTGTAACCCCTTATCTGCTGTCTGCTGGCCTGCTGCGACCCCAAGAGATGAATGAATCTACAAATTATCATGACTGATTCACATTTCAGCATTTGATTTCACTCAGCTTTATTCTCAACTAGTATTTTGCTCAAGACTAGACTGCAAGAAAACACAGAGAAAAATGACTTTGTTCAAGCATAAGTCACTTTTCAAGACAATCTGTGACACAGAAACCATCTGAGCGTCAAGGTTTGTGTATAAAACACAAGCTCGGGTTTAGAGTACAAGCAGGAAAGTGTTGACTGTATTTGTGAGGTCGGCTTGAGAAATACAACAAGGTCAAATTGGTGAGGTCTGTTTTCAGGGAAATGTTGTTTGAGAGTTAATCATTTTTAAAAGTAAGCTCTTAGAGAAGACAGATCTGTCTCTCTCTGTCCCTGATGTTGACAGACAGGAACAAAAAATCTTGTACTTTCTCTCATTTATGACAATATTATGTTTTTATGTAGGGATTTATTTGTTGTTTATTATATTTTCATTAAAACTTCTCCTTGTTTTTTATGGGTGTGTGTCTGAAGGGCTGGACAATGAGGACATTCGGGTGATGATGCAGGGCTCCAGCATGATGAAGGTTCGCTCGTCGAGGTGGAAGAAGAGCCGAAACCTGCGGCTGCTGGAGGACGGACTCACCGTGTGGTGCGAGTCCACCAAGAGTTCCCGCAAAGCCAAATCCCAGCAGACATGTAAGTACTGCTGAAACCTGGCTTCATGGCCGGGGAGTGCAGAGAGGAGTGTGTGTGTGTGGGCTGGGTTGAGCAGACTAATCATCAAGAGGCAGGATTTAAGGTGGAAAAGAGGCAAAGCACCAAGTGGAAAAGGGAGGTGGTTATGAGAAGTGAGGACTGTTGACGAGGAAAAGGAGCCCTGAAAGTGAGAGTGCTCATGAATAGGAATTGGTCGTCTACAATGAAAAGGAAACTTAAGCAATATCAGATTAGGGGAGAGCTTTGCCTGGAGGGAAACCTATCTACAGGGGAGCGATGTAAAAACAAACCAGCAGGCCTTCCACCAGCCCAGTCCAGGCTGGGATGTGAGTCATTCCGCTTATTATTCAGAGTTGTTGAGCTGTTTTATCTTGCCTCTATCTCCTGCCCTCTCCTCCACTTTGCCTTATTAAAAGACCTGCTTGTTTGTTTGCTAAGTGAGGGCTCTGCAGTCTGGCTAAATATTAATCGCATCATGTCATTTATGTACCAGTTCATGAAGCGATTGCATGTGAAGAGAGTCAGGTACAGTTTGCTGGCTCGCCTCTGCTTTGTGTTCGGACAAGAAGGTGAAGCTGTTGTGAGCTCACTGACAACACCACTTCCTATGATGCATAGGAGGTGAACTACTCCTGTATCGTTACTTTGATTGTGGGGATGTAATATTTAAAGTCCAGGGTGTAGGTTTGGTTTCTGATATCAGGGGGGCACAATTCAGTCAGTCAACTAAAACAAGTGTATATAAGTGATTTTCTTTATTTATCTAAAATCCTGATGAAATTTGGAATTGTGGATTTATTGCATAATTAAATAGGAGTACATGGGAAATTGCAATTTTTGTAATTTGAAATTTAATCTTAGGTGAAAAAATACATCTTATACCATGTTTATCAGATGAAGCTTTACCAAGAGTGGGAGTTAGCTTTGACGTCTGCTAATGGAAAGAAATAGGCTAAGACAAAAAAAAGGTGCCTTTATTGGTTTCGATCACAGCAGATATCAGGAAACGGAAACAAAAATTAGGTCAAGAGTTTAGATGTAGTTGACTTTGCCGGTGATCAGTCTTGCTGAAGGCCCTCTGTAAATGACTATTCCCAGGACTGTGTATTCAAATCTCAGCCTGCCGTCGTCCTCATTAGCATACAAACTCCAGGAGGTGATTTACAAGGTGAAAAATAAGATTAGTTCTCCTAGATTAAATTTACAAGCTGTTTAAATGCTGTTTGGTAAAAGTTCTTCAGGGCTTTTTGTTCTTTTTTAAATGCTTTATTTTGGTAATTTAATGTTCTCCCTCCTGGAGTATTTAAGGCATCATGCGTGAGGGAAATAACAACTATTGTCGGTAAGGAAGTAGTGAGGAAATAAAGGAGAACTTCATGTCCATAATGCATCTATTGTTTGAACTACAAGTCATGCATTAAATGGGATGTTGTGCTTAAACACGCATGGTGATGTCTTTGAAGTTATTGGAAACTTGATTTGTAAATGTCAGTATGTAGGACACATATCTTCACTATCACAGTATCTCAGAGTTAGACTGGTGGCCTAAATGACATGAAGTCCTTAAGGGTCAATAAAGACAAACTGTACATCTGATTGGGTGCTATAAAGCAATATCAATGCGGAGAGGATGGTGGTTTGTAGAGGACAACATTATCTCTTTCAACTTTGGTAGACGTGTTTCGCCTTCCTCCTATTTTCCATATTGACACAGTAAAAGAGATTATACTGCAGAGAATGCCAAAGTGCAGGGCATTTCTTTAATCTTTTCAGAGCCAATTCTTCTCTTGGAATGAAAATTTATTGCAATGGAGATGCAGTAAAGTAAGAAAGGTGTCAGCTGACATGCATGACATCATTCTGTCTTACCCTCTTTTATTCCCTTCCTTGCTGCTCGACCTTTAGCTCTCCCACCTCTCCTCTGTTTTTGCTCTCCGTCCCGATGTTGGAATGCAGTTCAATGCGAACCCCCGCTGGCCGTACAGAGTAGGTGGGTGGGTGGGCCGGTTTGTGGGTCAGCGGGTGGTGAGGGCTGTCTTGATTGTGCCGCAGCCAGAAATAGACAGAGTGGTCGAGCTGTGTGTAACACTCCTTACAATGATGACAACAAGCAGCGTGAGGGCAGATAGTGATAATGCCACACTGGCAGGCTGCCGAGGACCATATCTTCGTGTGTTTGTGTGAATCCAGGATGAAGGCTTGGCTCGGTTCCTCTTTTCCGAGCTCCAGGCTCTTCTCCAGGTCCAGTGTGATCTGACGCCTGCAGCTTAGTGCTGTATCTTCTGCTCAAAAGCACTTGGCAGAGAATACAACACTTAGCATTTCTGCTGTTCCTCTTTAAACCGCGCTCACAGACACACACACATGCGTGTCAGGTTTGCCATGTCTCTGGGAGAACCACAAAGGAGGAATGTGGAGTAATTTTGAAGAGGTGGACGACGGAGGCTTTATGACCTCCAGCAAGAGAATGAAGCTATTGTCAGGGCAGACACTGCTTATTACCCAACTGAGCGATCACCACACTGCAGGCATCCCAGTGCAGAAATAGACGAGCTCCTGTGCTGAATAAAGTTGTTGTGTTAGGATCAGCTTGTAACCGCTGTGTGTGTTTGTGTTTGGCTCTGTTTTCTGGTCAGCAAGTGTTGCCGGGACGCACCAAAGCTCTGCAAATACAAGATAAAGGAATCACATCAAGTTGTAAATCTCAGCCCGTGAATCTTCAGACAAAGTCAGGCTGAGATAAAAAAAACCCTACCAGAGGATGTTTATATATTTCTACACTGAAATATCTCAACAGTGCCATGAAATTTGGAGACTAAATTCACGGTACCATCATTCATGTGAATGAATCCTACTGACATCAGGTCAACAATAATTTGGTTTTAAGCTGCAACTAACAATTAATGTCATTATGAAATCATCTAAAAATAATTTTCTTGATTAATCAGTTTATCATTTAGTCTAAGAAATGTCAAATTGTAGTGAAAAATGCTCGTTGCAATTTTGCAATTTCCCTCTCTGTTATCCGACCAACTGTCCAAAACTGAAAAATATTTTACTGCACATCATATATAATAAAAACAAGCCTTTTGATTGAAAAATGACTGATACAGTTAATCATCCTCAGCTGTACTCTGTGTTTTGTGCCAATAGGCAACATGTTAGCATTGCCATTGTAAGCATGCAGATGTTAGCATTCAGCTAACACAGCCTCTCAGAGCCACAGACTTTTCCTTTATTCTTGTTTTTATGACATATCCCATAAATCAACCTCAAAATGATCCCATACAGCTCCCACGCAGAGATAATAACTGCTGTAAAACCCCTCAGAAGGCCTTGGTCTTTGACTGTCGGCAGAGAGATCACAACTTGAAGGTTCAACTTTTACTTGCTCGTCAGTAAGAGCCATAAAGTTGCATTTTGAAATGATCCTGTTGAGGAGTCTGTAAAGTGCACGTTCCATTTCGCAATCTCATTGTTGTGTCACTCTGATTAGTGGAATTTATGAATCCCTACAGACATATGATTTTTGACCTTTAGCTGCTTTGCCTCATGTGCTGCTGTCATCTCCTGCCAAACTTGTGTTGACTCAACTGAATCTGAATTCTCCCTCTCTTCCCCCAGTCGCAGTGACAGAAGTGGAGTGTATCCGTGAAGGCTGCCAGTCCGAGGGCCTGCGGCGGCTCTCTGGCTCTGTGCAGGACAACCACTGCTTCACCGTGGTCTTCAGAGGAGCCAGGAAGAGCCTGGACCTGGTGTGCCCCTGTGAGGATGAAGCTCAGCGCTGGGTGCGAGGGCTCCGCGCTCTGAAGGAGCATGTGGCCAGCATGTCTCAGAAGGAAAAACTGGATCAATATCCTGCCCAATTTCCAATATGCTGTTATAAATATAGTGTGACTGAGGCTGCTCTGCTATGGTGGCTGACTCTGCTGTCACATGTGCCATCCCACGGCCACACATAGCTAAGATGAGCAGTAATGACTGGATAAAAAAGCCCCGTCTAAATATAGTCTATCACTGTTAAATCCAATCCCTTATAGCCAGAGGATAACATGAGTCTAGGTATCAGGAATTAAGATTTTGCTTCTCTGTTTATGACACCCTCATTATATATTTTTAGTTTCGTGAACGTATGAAGCATCAACAGGACCGTTTTCTTGTTTATGTTGTCTTGCCATCTAGCATATTATGTCTCATACTGTAGACTTTCTGTAGCCTTAGTGATGTTCATCTTAATGGTTTAATGTGCATGTGTGGGCTTTCTGTGTCACAGGTAGGTGACGACGAGCTAAAATAAGCGTCTTGTTGCTGTCGATTCTTTCATGCAGTTACATTACATTCAGCTGGCAGATACTTTTCCCAAAAGGACCCACAATAATTGCATTTTACCTGCAGAGAACCAAGAGCTAGGTCAAAAATCTTACGTGCATTCCTCCCAACAAACAACTAAGAGTCTGTTAATTAGTCTTTATAATTTGAATTATTTATTAGAGATTTTGAAAAAAAAGTTTGAAAAAGTTGGTGCCTTTCTGTGCACACAGTTACCACTTTATGAAGCACACCTACTGAAATACAGCAGCCCTGCAATAAATCATTCATACTGTTTAGTTTTTGTTGAGACTGTTGTTGAGAATGTGCTTTGTGCTGCTGTTTGACCACATTGCATGAGACTGACAGGTGTTGATTCTTTCATTCAATCATGTTTTGCCAACCTCATTTATTTCAATGAGGGCAGGCTAAATAACATCAACTCCATTTTTGTATAATGCAACACAGCACCACAAATTACATTCTCCAAAATTATCATAAAGTTGAATCAACATCTCTCTGAAACAGCTTCATAAAATGAACATAACCTTCATTGCAGCACTGTTGTATTGGACTGCATTTGTTTTCTGTTCAATATCATGAACAAAACCCTTTCAAGCAGGGAAGGAAGGAAAAAAGAAAGGAAGCTCGGGTGGGTCCACACAAAACATACAAAGCTTTTCTATGGCAAACAATTAGTGGTGAGTGGTTCAATAACAGAATGGAGCTTAATAATGGCTCCAGCTAACTGTTCACATTACTTATTGACTGTAGCCTTCACATTTCAGTTTTATTCCTTAACCCTCCAAACTTGGATCCGAGGCTACCTGAAGAGAGCCGATCAGAACCAGGACGGCAAGATGAGCTACGATGAGGTCAAACGTCTGCTCCAGATGATCAACATTGACCTGAGTGAGCATTACGCCCGCTGCTTATTCAAGGTCAGGATCCCTCATGTCTACATTATGTCCGTTTTTTAAGCACCTGTAAAGTATATCCTCAGCTCATGGTCAGTAGATGTAATTTATACGAGCTCAGTTTACTGTGACACCCTGGAGTCTAGAGTCTGTGTTCAATTACCAAGCCAGCGGCAAGCCAACCACCAGCCCCCTTCCACATCTTTTATCTCCTCCCACAACAAATCAAGAGCCAGTTATTTCTTTATTGTGGAGGATTACTGCCTGCTATGTCCCTCAGCTCTCTATTACAGCTGAATTGTTGGTTTTTATGCTCCTTCCTGATGCAATTTCCAATACTGACCCTCCTCAGAGAACCATATTTTTAACGTACGTTTGCACAGCTGCCTGGGAGCATTCTGGGGATGCTTTCCCCTCAGGGAATTCGAAGCACTCCCAAAATAAAAACATGCTTCGTATTATAGGTGTCTATGTTTCTCTGTGTGTGTTTGATTGATTGTGTTCCCTCTCCCCTGCATCCCAGAGGTGTGACCGATCCGGCGATGGCCGTCTGGATCATATAGAGATCGAGGAGTTCTGCAGGGAGCTGCTGCGACGGCCCGAGCTGGATGCCGTGTTCAGACATTATTCCGGTAATGGCTGTGTGCTCACCACTGCTGAGCTGCGCGACTTCCTGGGAGACCAAGGAGAAGACGCCTCACTGAATCACGCCCAGAGCCTCATTCTCACCTATGAGCTCAATGACTGGGGTAGGCCATTGAAACGCTCATTATAGGCTTTAAAGGAAGAGCCCATAACATTTTCATATAAACTGTGAAAGTCACTTTAGATGATATCAAAGTAGTCAGTAGTACTTGTGAAATCATTTGCTATTCAAAACACAAACTCTGCAGCACAATAATGTGATGCACCTTATGTTTCCAGCAGTGAGAGCGTGTTGTTTTTTATGAAAGAACTGAATAGTAATTTCAACTAAGTATGTGAAATGTTGGGAAGATAATTAGGTGACGATAAGAGAAAATCTATGATTAGTTTGAAAACAGGGTAAGAAATGATCTGTGTGGTTTCATTAAATTCTATCTTGCACATAAAAGTTATTAACATTAATTTTCCAAAATGAAAGAGATGATAGGGTCCAATGATTTCAACACTGTTTAACTACCAAGAGAAGCGCAGTGCAGAAGCATCACACAGCTTAAAATGAATGATGTCAGCAAAATTAAAAGAAGAAGTCAGTATTTTTTTCCCCCTTACACTGTTTACTTAATCCCTCTGTGAGAAATAGAGGCTGTGATTTAGTGGAAGCCTTCTCTTGTCCTGACTCGTCTTCCACCTACTTCAGTGCTAATGTATGTAGTTTAAACCCTTTAATTAAACTCTCACCAGCTCTGTTGGTGAAGCAACTTGATAGTAACACTTTGCCATTTATTGCAGCTCAGAAGAACCAGCTCATGACCCAGAATGGTTTCACCATGTACATGCTGTCCTGGGAGAATGATGTGGTTAAACCTGAACATACCAGAGTCTACCAGGACATGAGCCTCCCTCTGACCCACTACTTCATCTCCTCGTCGCACAACACTTACCTTACCAAGGACCAAGTCACCAGTGACAGCAGCACTGAGCCATACATCAGGTATTCAGAGAGGCAGAAAAATATTTTAACCCATTTCGTTAATTTATATGATGATCCTGTGGTGTAAGATTAAGTGTGTCTTTCTCTGGCAGGGCTCTGAACCAGGGCTGTCGCTGTGTGGAGCTGGACTGCTGGGATGGAGATAAAGGTGAACCTGTCATCTGCCACGGCCACACGCTCACCTCCAAAGTGCCTTTCAAAGTGGTCATTGAAACCATCGCCCAGTACGCCTTCAAGGTAAGAGCACCTGGATTTGATGGTGTAAATCTTCAGCTGTGACAGTTTGCATACTGCTCCTCATTACTGCTAATGGATTAATTGAGTAGTCATCATGGATTGAATCCAGATTTTGCTTTTTTTTTCTGTACTTCTTGCGTACTAGGCTCTGAGGAAAACTTGTGGTATTTGGTTTTTGACAGACTATAGCATTACAGTGTTAAATCCTGCGTTGCTGTTACGTGATAATAGCTTTTTAATGGCTCGGCATATTGGTTTCCCTGTGTTCCCCTCTTCAGGCCTCTCGATACCCTCTGATCCTGTCCTTGGAGAACCACTGCTCTGTGGAGCAGCAGGCCGTCATGGCCAAACACCTCCGCACCATCCTGGGCAGCAAACTTCTCACCAAGCCCCTCAGTGGCCAGCCGCTGAAGGATCTGCCTTCTCCCGAGGTACAACACACACAGCTGGATGTTTTTTTCAAAGACCTCTGGCTGTCTGGTTTTCTAATGGAGCAATTTGTTCCAATGACCTTCGTTGCAGGAGCTGAAGGGGCGTATTCTGGTAAAAGCAAAGAAGCAGATTCCTCACTTGAACCAGCTGGGCAAGAACGGGAGCTGTGCCAGCTTCTCCTCCAGCTTTGATGATGAACCTGTGAGCAGCAATAAGAACACACCCAAGAAGGATCCTGCAAAGGTCAGCGGAGGAGGAGTTGTCATTAAGCATGATGTGCTGTCAAAGTGAACTAGATAATCGACCAATTTTCTTTTATGGTCCCCATCGTCCTTCCCAGGTCTGTTCCAAACTGAGCCCAGAGCTATCAGAGCTGGTGGTGTACTGCAGAAGCGTCCCCTTCCGCGGGTTTGAAAATGTGCCTGAAAAACCTCCAAATGAAATATCGTCCTTCTCTGAGAACGAGGCCCTCAGGCTCATCAAAGACGCGGGTACAACAGTGGGAATCATTGCATCTTGACACGATAGAGAGAAAGTCAAAAAGATTTTGTGACATTGCTTTTCTGCAGCTGATTCTACAGAAAACATAATCAGCCTCAAGTGTATCATGGCATGTGGCTTTCTGTCTTTTCATTTGCAGGAAATCTTTTTGTGAGACACAACAGCAGGCAGCTGAGCCGGATCTACCCCTCCGGCCAGCGCCTCCAATCATCCAACTATGATCCTCAGGAAATGTGGAACGGTGGCTGCCAGATGGGTTAGTACTCCAGACTAGAAGCAGGGATGCTGCTCTGACGGTAGCAAATTAAAGCAATTCATTTGAAAAATATTATGTGGTCAGCAAGTGCCAAAGAAATATTATACTGACTCTCATTTCTGCAAATTGCCGCTATACCAGAACACATTGAAGTCACTGCTTTTAATGATTCATTGCCTGTAATTCAGCATTCACTGATGCTGAAATGTTTTCCGTTGGCACGTGTGCGCTCAGGCTTGTTGTGTTACTGACTCCACTCTCTGTGCTGTGCAGTGGCTCTGAACTTCCAGACACCCGGGGAGCAGATGGACCTGAACCAGGGTCGCTTCCTCCCCAACGGTCGCTGTGGATACATCCTCAAACCGGGCTTCTTGTGCAGCCCCACGTCCGACTTTAACCCGGAGAACACGGGAGGAGGCCCCGGTCACGTCCCCACCCAGCTGACTATAAAGGTGAGTGGTAACCTAGTGAGTAACAGTGTGTTACAGCACTGACAGTTAATTGGTCGACTCAAATCCATCTGAAATGAGTCATTATTTGATCTGACATGTGAGAGCCTGTCTTTGTCTGCCATGGTTTTGAGGTTTTTTAAAGACTTTGTTTATTTAGATCAGGTCTCTTCACATATCTTTGTATTTTATTCACCAGGTATTGCCTTTTTGTTTCTCTATTGTGTCATTTTACTATTGTTCTGTTTCCTCTGTTCATACAACATCTCCTGCAGGTAACCCTCCTCTGTTGCTCTGCCTGAGATTTATTCCCATTAAAGGGTTTTGTTTGAAGTTGTCCTGATGTAAAATGAGGTGGAGGCAGGTTGTTGTTATGCTGTACAGATTGTGAGGCCTTTTGAGGAATATGTGTGGTTTCAGGCTGGACAATATAATTTTGACGGATGACTGATCAGAATTTGATGTGAAAACTGACTGATTACATTTTGCTTCGCAGATAATATCTGCGCAACAGCTGCCTAAAATCAACACGGAGAAGGCTAGCTCGATTGTGGACCCACAAGTGTCGGTGGAAATTCACGGGGTGGCTATTGACAATGCAAAAAACAAAACACAGCGCATTGACAACAATGGTAATTCTGAGACTTTATTTTTTATTCACTACAAAGCATTTACAATAAAGCTTCATCCTTGTATTATTAGCTATATGAGTGTGTATTTTTTTTCAAACATAATGGTTTGCTGTAATGCTGTTTTTTCATTATTGTCTTATTTTGTAATAATGTTAATGCAGGAGACCATAGACAGCAGCGTTAAGCAGCACAGGCCTTTGACATATTTTTGTAGGACCCTTTCCTGTCCAAGCTATGAGTAGTTTGTTAGAAAGGTACAGTCCTGTGAGATGTATTTACAGCTCTTGTGCGCCCTCTACAGGCTTTAATCCACGATGGGACTGCACGCTGAGCTTCCAGCTGCAGGTCCCTGATCTGGCCCTGGTGCGGTTTTTAGTGGAGGATCACGATCACACTGCCAAGAATGACTTTGTGGGGCAGTTCACTCTCCCTTTCACAAGCCTACGAACAGGTGCTCATAAAGATTCCCCCTGTGTGTATTACAGAGCAGTCATTACTGTGGCATGTTGTTGGTAATGTGTGAATCCTCCTTTTCAGGGTATCGACATGTTCACTTATTGAAGGCTGATGGTTCCAGTCTGTCCCCCGCCACACTCTTCATCCATGTCAAAGTGACCCGCAGAGGAGTTCCCATCAAAACTGTGGCTGAGCGTATGGCCATCGCCAAACGCAAAGCATGACGTGCTTCTGAACTAGGCGGAAAGCTGCATTTTCTAACAACAAAGGGCTTTGGAAAATGAGCTCTGAGTGTGAGGAGAGAGAGAAAGAGGCTGCTGCTGCTGCTGCCAGCCAAGTCTCCCAGTCCAGACCTCAAGTGGTCCAATTTACACTGAGCCACTTCCCAACACAGGAAGAAAGATGTCGCATATCAGAGATGAAGACGCACGCTGGCTCTCAGCAAATGAATCGCCTCGGGCTTGATAATGAATCCATGATCCGCTGTGGGAGTATTTAGTCTTGTCGGTGCTGAGTGCTGTGGAAGCAGAGCACTGTGGTTCATGAAACACTGATATGGGATTTGTTACAAAATTCATTTTAATGTTAAAGCTCATGTGTAGATTATCCCTTAATCTGTCAGACAGAGTGAAGATGTATTATTTCATCCTTTTGTATTTTTGATTTGAGAAATATTTTAACATTTTTACACTCAAGTATTTGACTTAAAGAATGAGAGTTAAAGAAAATACTTATGTAACCGAGGCTGTCTCATAAGTGCCTTAAGTAGGAATCCAAGCATCGGGTGGTTGTGATTAAAAAAGGAGAAATATAACTTTAAAAATGATTGTTTCAGCACTAATTGTGATGTAACACAGATGTAATAATGTGTCAGTGATTTGTCACTGTTTGTATTGTCAATTGTTGAACAGAATGAAAAGTTCAGTTAGTCTTACGTGATACTCCAGAAGAACTTGAAATATAAACAGTATTAACTTACAGATAGATGTTTACTTATGCTCTTAATAATTTCAGTTGTTGTATTTGCTTCAACAGGTGCTGCCAATTCTTATTCTTAAATTAAGATCTAAAAAACTGTGGTTAAACACTAACTGCTACAATCTAATACAAGCACCAATTACTGCAGGCTACAGTGAATCATTTAATACGCTTATAAGGCGGCTCCCTGATAATCAAATGGTGCAGTAATGAAAGGTGCTGCACATGGATTACTGTAATTACAGTATACTATATGATCAGAATGCGTTTCAGTAGCATGGAACAAATGGTGCGTGAAGTATGACTTTGCAGTTTTAAAGCTTATAGCTGATGTTGTGTGAATGACAGTTGGTATTATGTGTGGAAGAGAAAATGCTGTTTTCATAAAAGCACTAATAACACATTGCTGTGTGAGCCCTTTTGTTTGTTTGTTTTGTATATGATATCAGAAGAAAGAGAGTATGCTTATGTGTGGGGGGGTTGCACAGGGATACATATACGGAGGAATATGTCCACATTTGTTTTGCATTTAACTCTTGTTTACCATTTGAACGGCAAAACCATTTACAAGCTGATAAGCTGCAGAAGTTTCAGAGGGCCAGTGAACTGCATGTGGGCCAAGGCCAACATAGTGCCGGAGGCTATTTGTAATGATGCTGGTGCCCCTTTATAATAAAAACATGTTGCAGTATACCTCACTTTATTCACCAAATGTTTTCACTTATCTTGCCTTCATCAGGACTCAAAATTACTACATGGTTTTTGATGGACTGTACTCTTTAAATCATTCTATAATATGTATATACCTTTTTTAAATAGCTAATCATTTGTAAATAATGGCTTTGTCATTGGTCAATAAATAACTTAGTAATGCTTAAAATAACAGTAACAAACCATTAACTACAAATAATTTATGTAGGCTGGTGTTGATCAGTTCTATTTGGTAATAATGCAGATTTTAATGTTGTGGATGTTGGTAATCCATCAATCATTGTTGATGTCCACTTCCTAATAATTCTGCAGGTATGATGGAGGTAAGTTATTAATAAATGTCTTTTGGTCAGAGGATTGGTGATCAAACTGTAAAATCAGTCAAAGGGATTTTTCACAACCTGGAAACACAGTCTATATTTTTCTTTGTTTCAGTAAATGCCATGTAACTAAATGAAACCAGTATAACCCACAATGAATTGATCCTAAGTCTGTGTATCCAGACGCCGATATATCTTATATGGTCTGTGCCATAGAGCTCCATTGTTGTCTAAAAAATTTAAAACACACACATCAGGAGGCCACAAAGTTTCACCAGGTGACATGTTCCTTCCTTCGCTTTGATGAACGTGGTTTTTTTTTAAGTAAATCCAAACCACAGTGTCCTGCAGCTATAAGCCAAAAACCACAGTGCCCAGCTGTTTAAGAAAATCAATGAGGGATAAAAATGTATTTGTCATAAATCATATGGGTTTGCAGGACTGAGCCAGAACCAGGGTAAGGAAGTCAATTAGTGCAAGATGGACTGATGCATTGTTGGTTTTAGTATTTTCTAATGAAGAATATTGCCATTTTTATCATTTAATGCATAAATATACTGCTTTTCATCACCATATATAAACATTTTGTTATTAATACCAAAAAATGTTATAGGTTGTAAAAGCATGCATATGACCACCCCTCACATGCTTCCTGTCAAACTCCAGTTTTAATTTGCCTAGAGTCCAAGATCACATGGCTCTAACATGGAGAGAAGTTCAATCCTTCAAATCTCAAACTTTTATTCAAATTTAAAACTCCTACAGGCCACAGAACCAGAACCACCAACTCTCCATTATGAGCATGTGTTTATTCTAAGTTCTTGGACGTTTCCATCGATCCGAGCGAACGGAGTCGAGGGAGGTTTAAAGCCGTCGATGACACGTGGTTGCTCCTCACTTCCTGGTTGAAGATGGCGGATGAGAATGAGACAGCACCGATGCCGGAGAAAGAAGATGTAGAGGACCACGGACACTGCAGCGACTGTGAAAATGAGGAGCACCACTTTGACGATGGGTAAGAAGGCAGACTTAGCAGCACAGCGGTGTGAAATATGTTAGTGTTTAGCAAAGCGCGTGCAAAGCTATAGCCTCGGTTAGCAGTCGCGGCAGACCGACATCGATGGAAGATGTCCCGCCCACTTGCTTTTCCCTTAATGGTTAGAAGCAGTATTTGCTTGCCAGTTCTTTGATATGATTGGCCGAGAGTGAGTTCTGTTCCTCATGTGGGCGGGCCTTAGCGGTGCTCTCCTTTAGCAGTTAGCAAGGCGTCGTATGGAGGCAGAAAAACCAAAGTCCGCTTCAAAGCTGCTTAATAACAAAACACTGCATTTACTGTGACTTCCCAAACTTGTATTAAAAACTCCAATTTTTTTATTAAGCTGACACCTTGATATATTATTCACACGCCTTTGTTTGGCTGCTTGAAACTGATGCAATTCAAGGCAACCCCAGTTGACATTTAGCGAGTTAGCTCACATGCTAACATAGCTGTCAAACCTCTTTTGTCTGTAAGTGGATCTCGGTGCAGAAAGGAGCTCAGCAAAAAGTGAAAGAAGCAAAACCTGCATGTTGTTACACTTGCAGCATGTTAATGAGACGTGACTTGGCTCTGAATTAACCCCTTTCAATCACAGTTATATGAAGGGTCGTAAATCAGCCCAGCTTGAGTAACATTAGCTCCTCAGGCAGGCTCACATGGAAATGCTCCCTTGCTTGGCTTCTGTTAATGTTTACCAAGAGGTCACACATGAAAAGTGTGCTATTATTAAGGTGTGTCCTGCTTCTGCGTTTGGGAGCAAATGGCGAGAGAAAGTCCTTCTGTAAAACTGGTTCTCAACCTATTTGTGGCTTGTGACCTCTGCAAGGAAATCAGTGCCTCCTCATGACCCCTCATCACAAGTTATGGCCTCATTGTGGTCATGAGCTTTGAGCAGTTTGACGGCAGACTGACTGTTCCTTCTCAGATTGTTTTAATTGACAGATTTTTAGATGTGAATGCAAGCAGCATTTCACAAAAATATGAAGAAGGAATAAAGATATTTCTGTCTTTTTCTTATAAATAGATATGTTTTTCTACCTATTTCTTAATTGAGGCGAAACAAATGTGAGCCGTTGTTCTTTTTAAGCAACACATGCAAGTCTGCCCCATCACACACGCAGAAACAAAGAATAGTTCTGGCTGTTAGCTGCTCCACTCAGTTGAAATGGAAGCCTGTGGAACAAACTATTGAATGTTTTGTTGTCCATTGTCCCGGTCAGGCCCCTGACCTCTTGCATATACATATGTACATACGAGTAGATGCCATGCACTCTTCTTCCAGAGGTCATGTGATTCACCATCTGTGCTGGTGTTACAAATACAGGCCAGTGCTTGGCCGCTCTCCTCTCTTGGACACTAATGAGATTATCCTCTGTAAGTATGCAGTCTCTCTCAGGCCAGAAAATGGGATAACTGGGTGGGGGTGTGTGGTTCCTCAGGTTTTGAATGATAAGACAATGGGGATTTATGACACACAGGCTGTGGGAGGGGGTTGGAGGATTCCCTGTGTATGCTGATTTTATACTGTCACATATCCCTTTGCTTGTCCTGTATCTCCTGTTATACCTGATACAGATGATGGCGAGGAACACAGTCCATGTGTTTCTCGTACCTTACATGTGTCCCGTCAGTTTCTTGTGACCTTTATGTCTCGTTGATAGACCTTTGTAGTTGGTATCTAACTTGTCTAAACCTTGAGCTAAACCTGACACTACCAAGGTAAACGAACAACTGAGACATTGTTTCCTCCAACCAACAATGACTTTGTTTCATTAATGACATATAAAATGCTGTTGGAAATAAATATCAGTCACAGTGACTTTGACTCAGGCTGATAAGATTCCTGTATGTGTAGTATTTTAATGCAGAAGTCTGCATAATGCGGTGTAAGCATTTTCCCATGTAGAGATTTTGAATAATACTTTCTGATAGGACGTGACTTTCCTCTGGGATAGTGGACTAATAGGGATGCCTTCTATTTCTGTCCTGTTTCAGTGACAGGGGTCTGGGTGACGACACTGGCGCCAAGAAGAAGAAAAAGAAGCAGAAAAAGAAGAAGAAATCTGGTGCCACAGAAGCAGCTCAGGACCCCCTTGCCAAGGCATGAAATCTTACATTTTTTAAGTGTCACATTTTAAACGAAATAGTCAGATCACCTAAAATTCAGTAAGAAACAAAAATATTCAGTTCAGGTGTTTAGATGTGATTTGCTAAAGTTTGGACACTGGGAATCATGATACAGTTTCCTAAACTACATATGTACGGCTGTCTATTGTGCTAATGGCTGAGTTAGGTGATAATATACTGTTGTGGAATGCAGGCATGTAGAACTTTGTACACTGCCGCACCAAACAATGAATGTTTACAGCTACATCATTCAAAGTCTCCTCTACCTTCACGACTCACACCAAAACTATTTTAGATTGGAATGAATCATCTATTTGAGGGAAGTGGCCCGTTTAACAATCTTCATTTGTACTCTTCAAACAGGTGAATTCATTGCCAGCCGATAAGCTACAGGAGATCCAAAAGGCCATTGAACTGTTCTCCGTAGGCCAAGGCCCTGCCAAAACCATGGAGGAGGCAACTCGGAGGAGTTACCAGTTCTGGGACACACAGCCTGTGCCCAAGCTAGGTATGACATTTCTCAGGGCTTTCAGTTCTGCTCTGAGACTGAAAACAACCGCAAACTAGTAAATGTCATGTATTGTGGGTTTCAGCGCTTCATGTAAGAAACTGTTTTGTTCTTCAGGGGAGACTGTGACATCACATGGCTCCATTGAACCTGACAAAGACCACATTCGTGAGGAGCCCTACAGCCTCCCACAGGGCTTCAGCTGGGACACCCTCGACTTGGGGAACCCTGCTGTGGTAAGAGACTGTAAAAACACACATACTCCTAACAGGAATTCACATGAGAAATGTAATCTTTTCGGAACAGTTCTATGGACTCTCAGTGCTTTTTGTTAAAAAGTGAACACGTCTTTCGTTCATGTTGTCAACTCTGCAGTTGTGTGATTGCTGATGAGTGATTACAGTAACAAAGTGCAACTGAGATCTCAAACTTGCCTTACAGTGAAAACAATAGTACAAAAGGAAACAAAGGTGTCGCTTGCTCACAGAAACAAAGTTACCGCCTCTTTTTCTCAGATGTTGGCAAGATAGTTAATATTAAGAGGATAAGACATGTGAACCTCAATGAATTTGTAGTTGTCTCTATTAACACAGACACATAAGAATATAGAAAATGATATAAATACTGGTACATTTTTGTTTGTCTGTTTTGTTTCCTGGTCATGTTTTTTTTTTTCTGCATTACTCTGTAAAGGTTATTACTTAATGTCTAATGTCTCTTCATTTTTTGTAAAACCAGCTTAAGGAGCTTTACACGCTTCTCAATGAGAACTATGTTGAAGATGACGACAACATGTTCCGTTTTGACTACTCCCCCGAGTTCTTGCTCTGGTAATTTTTTTCAGTTTTGCATTTGAATAAATGTTTTAATTAATGTTACAATGTACAGATAATGGAAATACAGCATCGTGTTACATTCAGTGACTGACTTGTGTCTTTCTCAGGGCCCTGCGGCCCCCGGGCTGGTTGCCCCAGTGGCATTGTGGGGTGAGGGTTAACTCCAACCAGAAGCTGGTCGGCTTCATCAGTGCCATCCCTGCTTCCATCCGTATCTACGACATGTGAGTGAAGAGTGCAACATAATAAAAATGGCCTGAATCAATTACATCACATGCTACATGGGACAGTTTTAATTATCTCACTCAATAATTTAATCCAGTTGTTGAACATTCACATAATGATTTTGTCTTCTTTGATGTTCAGAGAAAAGAAAATGGTTGAGATCAATTTCCTCTGCGTCCACAAGAAGCTTCGCTCCAAACGAGTTGCTCCAGTTCTGATCAGAGAGATCACCAGACGGGTCAACCTGCAGGGCATTTTTCAGGCGGTCTACACTGCTGGAGTGGTACTGCCCAAACCTGTGGGCACATGCAGGTGGGTCTGACGGATGAGCTGTCGACATGCTCCTGCACATCAGTTCACTCTTCTTATTTTACTGTGTCAGTTACAGATCCAGCTTCTTTCCGCAGGTACTGGCATCGCTCTTTGAACCCACGCAAACTCATCGAGGTAAAGTTCTCCCACTTGAGCAGGAACATGACTATGCAGCGCACCATGAAGTTGTACCGCCTGCCTGAGGTTAGTGAAAACTCACACATTAAACAAACACGAACTATCTCTGCATCTCTGTGCCACGCCTTCACTCTTCTCCTCCTGACTTCTTTCCATCAGACTCCTAAGACTACAGGTCTGCGGCCAATGACTAAGAAGGATGTGCCCGTGGTGCATCGTCTCCTCCGTGAGTACCTGAGCCAGTTCAACCTGGTGCCCGCCATGAACCAGGAAGAGGTAGAACACTGGCTGCTGCCCCGGGAGAATATTATTGACACTTACCTGGTGGAGGTAAAAAAAATATATATGTGAAAGAGCTTTTTAGCTTTTGGCTTAAAACTGTCATTTAGAGGCTTTATAATAATGTATGCTGTTGTCTTGACAGAATGACGGCAAGGTGACTGATTTCCTGAGTTTCTACACGCTGCCCTCTACCATCATGAACCACCCTGTGCACCGCAGCCTAAAAGCAGCGTACTCCTTCTACAACGTGCACACCACCACTCCCCTGCTCGACCTGATGTCTGATGCCCTCATCCTGGCCAAATCGGTGTGTGTTCCTCTTCAAGCCATTTGTGTGCACTCTGAAATGTTTCCCACCGGGGGAACTAATGAGTATATTTTTCTCTCATCTCTTTATACAGAAAGGGTTTGACGTCTTTAATGCACTGGATCTAATGGAAAACAAGACTTTCTTGGAGAAGCTTAAGTTCGGCATCGGCGATGGGAATCTACAGTATTATCTGTACAATTGGAAGTGTCCCAGCATGGGGTCAGAAAAGGTACATTTTCTGGGACGACTTCATTTTATAATAGCGATATTAAAACGTCAGTGTCAGACAAAAGTGTGATTGTTGCCATAGTAAATCAGTCAGAACCATCACACCTGTAGCTCATCACTCACAGTCACTGCTCAAGTCTCCCAAAAATACCTGCTTTCCTAATGGCTGCCCTCTTTTCTATCTCAGGTTGGGTTGGTGCTGCAGTGACATCCCTTTACGCCATAAACAAGTGTCACCAACAGACCAGGAGAGACCGCACCATCGCACTCACCACCTGAGAGATGGACTGATGACTTCCTGCTTCAGGAAAGGAAAACCCACCGCCCATTTTTACTTTTTGACCTTTTGAACTTTGACCTGCACTACCGCTGCCAGGCGGGGAGGCAGGGGGAGTCTTCCTGCTCTTCCTCCTCCCTCGATCACATGGACCTTAAGCCATTGTAGTTACCATCCCAAACAAGCGCATTTCATCTGAGAGCTGTCTTGATTGTACCAAACACACATCCACACAAGAACAGTTTGCACAGATCACTGTATACCAAACACATCACTGTTGGCATACCTACAAAACGTACAGTACATGTAAATAATATCAAACATTACTGCGGATAATGCCCTAACACATACAGACTAGAATCTACTGTTTTATTTTATTCATAAATGTTGGAAGTGCTTTTTGCAATTAAAATAAATCTGTCATCTTTCAGTTTTAGAGATAAAAAAAATTCAAAATGATCAAAAAATATTTTAAAGAGAAAAAGGCTCAAAAAGGTGAGGTAATAAATACCAAAAGTGGACACCAGATAAGGGCTTCTGTTAAGATTTCTCTTGTCATGCTTGACCCTGTGTCTTTTTTTTTTTTTTTTTTTTCTCATCAAACCCTCTGTTCTACCAGTCATTTTGGAGTTGTTTCAGCACTGCTTGAAGAAGATGTCTATGCCACAGCTGGCGTTCGTCTTCTGGAGTTCTTCTCATCTGTATTAACTTTCATGATCCTCCTTCTCCAGCTTGCGGCACTAACAGAAGACGCCCTGCTGACACACAGACTGATAACAATGGACCAGCTCAGTTGGAGGAAAAAAAAAAATCAGAATCCTTGTGGATGAGGTTGGACTGTTACAGAGAGGTTGAAGGCATTCTGATGGTTTACTCACCACGTTTATCAGCAGGGATCAGATTTGTCATGACACCTCTTGATTTAACTCTGCCCCAGTTTCAATGTCCACCCAACTGGAAACGTCTGCAAGGGCTCGGGTCGAAATCAGAAATCGAATGTGCTTTAGAAGACTTTTTGAGCTCATTATGCAGACGTTGCTTGAGGGATCACACAGGTAGTCTTAAAATAATCATAAAACATAATATAATAAAATACAAAAAATACACCAATAAGAAATGCTGAAAGACCTGGAGCCAAGTTTACATGCACATAACACACATTGTGTTCAGGTCTTTGCTGTATAAAGGCATGGTCATGTTTTGACTTGTCTCGTTTCATGAAATACCATCACTAATACGCTTTTATAAGCTTAAGTTAGAAAGTGATGACATTAGTATTAACCTACATGATATGAAATATGAGCATTGCAGGTAGCATTTCACCTCAATACAGCATTTAGAGCTCTACTCTGGATCTGTGCTGGTGGCATCAGTTAAAGTCTGAGGGTTCACGGTGGATGTTGGAACTGGGCCTATGAACAGCAGTGTGGACTTCCAGGACATTGTGCAGGGTGGGTGGTGATTATGACGATGGGGGAAGTGCCCCACTTAAAGTGTTTCTTATGTACAATGTTGGTTCTTTTTGCAAACAGATGTAAAAGAATAGTGGGTCTCATGATGTTACAATGCAGGAAAAGACTGAAGATGCAGGTTATGTTTTGGTTTTTTTGAGCAAAAAAAAATAAAATCTAGAAGTTGCTGTGAGGTTTTTGCATGTTTTTGTCTAAGGGGGATTTTCACTCTCAGGTTTCATGTTTGCACAGAACATTAAGGCAGCTACTGGTGTGTGATGGTGTTTCTGCAGAGGGAAGCCTTTATTGTGGTCAAACATCTGTCGACGAGGCCAAGAATGTTTTTTTCATTCTAATTGCAGTAAATCCTTCAAATATGTTCTAACGACATTGGACAAGTGTACTTTTGTACACTTGTACTTTTGATCCAGCTGACGTGATTCATTTAGATCAAGCATTTATACATTGGAGGATGAACTTGGAATTTTTTATGACAGTATTACAACAGGTTATCAACTGACCTTTAGAAAGGCAGACAATATGGTAGATACTTTATCGGATGCATAGTTTAAAGACATATACTCAACAGACAGGTATTGCTGGTTTCCTGTGTCTGCGGCACTCCCACTAGATAAACTAAGAATGCTGATATTTATCTACCCAGCATTTTAGATAGCAGCAAAATAAACAAAAAGTTACTATCAAGACTAAGATATTTCAGGACATAGATAGATAAAAGTATAGAAAAATTGATTATAATAACAGTAAACTCAACAAATGTATATATACAGTTAAACAAAACAGAAGATTTGTAAGAAATAAACTTTTAAAAATGAAAAAAAAAAGATTAAAATCGGATTCTCTTATAGAAACAATAGTAATAATAAATAGCATTGTTTGTATTTGTGTTTATATATTAATGATAGGTTTTGTTCATGTTTTTCTGACCTTTGACTTAGTGTTATGAAAGAGTTGAGGCCTCGTCTCTCCCACTGAACTTAGCGTTGATTGGTGGAACCGCCTGACGCCGGCTAAAGAAATGCTGTAATTGGCCAGTATCGTTCGCTGTAAGTCATGTGGGCGGTACTTCAAGGGGTCTAACGCGGAAGTGGAGCCACAGTGAACGCAGTTCTCCACATCTTCCTGCTCGACTTGCTGCAACAATGTGGATCAGTGCAGCGATCATTTGTGTCGGTTTGGTCATATTTATATTTAAATATGTGTTCGGCAGCTCCGGACCAAACCCCTTTGAGACGGATACTCGTGAACCGCTGAAAAAGATGGTTCACGACCGGAAAGAGAAAAATAAAGTTCTGAAACAAGGTGAGTTCAGTGAATCAAGGTCGTTAAATATGTTATTTAATGTAGCTCCATGTTGCAAAAACTGAACTGAAATGCATGTAAGTATTAATGTGTTGAGGTATTTCACCTTAATAGAAACTCACTTATAGAAATGCTTGATTTCTTTTGTCTTCCAATTTCTGTAAACAGACCAAAAATCGAAATCAATTCAGTTCATAAAGACATAAAAACAAGAGAAGTTTGAAGCTGGTCTTTTTAAATGAAACTCCTCAGATTTATTACTGTGTTGCCATGTGTGCTGCAGCCATGTTGTGACTGATCTGTTGCCTTGTCTTCAGGTTTTCTGGCCAGTAAAGTCCCTGCAGACCTGGATGCCATCGTCATTGGCAGTGGCGTCGGTGGACTTGGACTTGCTGTGCTTCTGGCCAAAGTTGGGAAGAAAGTCCTGGTTCTGGAGCAGCACGATCGGGCAGGAGGATGCTGCCACACGTTCACTGAGAAGGGCTTTGAGTTTGACGTTGGTGAGAAAATGAAGAAAATGCTGTGAAGGTTTTGCTTAATTAGCTATTTCACATTTTGCATAAAGACTTTTTTGCCCATCAGAATTTGGGCATGCAAAGTTGTGCAAATGTGCCTCAGTTTGAATGAAGGGATGATTGTCTGTAATGAAGTCTTCTCTTTGATGAGATGAGAATATTTGGCCCTGCTGTGTCCTTCAGGAATCCACTACATCGGTGACCTGCTGGAACACAAGCCCTTCCGCTGCATGCTGGACCAGATGACTAACGGACAGCTGCAGTGGGAGCCTCTGGAGAACCCCTACGACCAAGTAGTGCTGGGACCTCCAGAAAACCGCCGCAAGTATCCCATCTACAGCGGCAGGACCCGCTTCCCCGAGGAGCTGAAGAAGTGTTTCCCTGGAGAGGAGAAGGCCATCGATGAGTATCTGAAGCTGGTGAAGGTGGGATGTTTTTGTGGTCAGGTGGTTTTAAAGTATCAGGACAAAATATTGACCATCTGCAGCTTCAATACAAAAACTTACATTAGCATTCAAGGTTTAGAGTAAAATAGTTTTCAGCCCTCATTTTCTTTCTCTGCTTGTTTCAACGTGCAAAATTTCAAATTGCCTTTTCTCCCAGTAAACTGTGTGATAATAAACTGTACTTTAGCACAAAGAGGCTTCTTTATCCAGATTTCTGTGGTTTTGTCACTGATACTGTCCAAGGACTCAAGAGCTGGGAGCTCAAAGGTCAGAGAGGCCTTTTATTAGCTGCAATATTACATCATTTTATTCAGACTGAGTTGCAACAGCATCTCACTTTGACACGTAGTCAAAGCAATATCACTCTCTTTATCTTCCTGCGGTCAGTTTAGGTCATGTGTTAATTTCTTTTAACGTATTATTTGTTTCTTTTAAAATGTTCATAATAGATTGCAAAAATGAACCCACAGATGTGGCTGCAGGAATTAAAGAAAAACAAGCAGAAAAAAAGCCTTAAAGAGAAATTCATTTAAAAAAGAAGGCAAACAATTAAAAGGTCAATCAATAATAAGAGTAGCTGGATTCATAATAACAGTTTTATCACACAACATTAACACTTTTCAGTTTCTCTGTCTTTGTTTCATTGACCTTAACATGTTATTTCATATATTAGTAAGTTGATTCTTTTATACTTCGTTGTTCTTTTCTGCTTTTCCTGTGGAAGCTGCATTTGTATCATTATATAGTTTGTAGGATCAAAATACATCAAACACCACTACAGAACTTCTTTGTTTGTTAAAGCCATCATCTGTGTATCTCATCATCTGTGTGCGTTCTCTCTGCAGAAAGTCGGACGAGGCATTTGGCTCCTCGCTATGCTGAAGCTCCTCCCCGTCCCTGTGGCCAAGTTCCTGATCTACACGGGCCTGGCCGAACGTCTGTCCTTCTTTTTCAAAATGTCCTCCCGCAGCCTGACAGAGGTGGTCAACGAACTGACGGAGAACAAGGACCTCAGGGCTGTCTTCACCTACATCTTTGGCACCTACGGTAGGACCAAGCTGCAGCTCTGTTGGTGCACTCACTTCATTTCTTCAGAATTCTGCTCATAGCTTTTGTTTCCTCCTCTGATCTGCAGGCAACATGCCAAAAGATTCCAGTTTTTCCATGCACAGCTTGCTGGTCACTCACTACCTGAATGGCGCCTGGTACCCGAAAGGCGGAGCCAGTGAAATAGCCTATCACATGATCCCCATCATCGAGAACGCCGGTGGTGCCGTTCTGGTCCGAGCCCCAGTCAACCGCATCTTGTTCAATGACGCCAAGGAAGCTATTGGTGAGTGTGATTTCCTCAGTTATCTGTACATGTCACGCAGCTCCAACAGAGAGGAGATTCAGTGTGTTTGTTTTTCTGGTTTCAGGTGTGAGCGTCATGAAAGGCCAAGAGGAAGTACACATCCGTGCCCCTATGGTCATCTCTAACGCCGGCATCTTCAACACCTACCAGAAGCTGCTGCCCAAGGATCTCCAGGCCATGCCAGGTTTATTATTTATTTTAAGTAATAAGTTAACCCTTTAGTCTAGGAAATATCTAAATAAAGGGAAAATGTCCAGGTGGCAAGTTCAAGTAGCTTTTAATTTAATGGATCTCTCTAATAGATCTCTGATCTGTTGATAAAGTTGTGCTGTGTGATGTGACACTCCTGTCATATAGCCATCCAGAAGCAGCTGGGCATGATGAAGAACGGTGAAGGTGGCCTCAGCATTTTTCTGGGTCTGACTGGAACCAAGGAGGAGCTGGGCCTGAAAGCGGACAACTACTGGATCTTTACCGAGAACAATTTCGATGAACTGTACGTTGTCCTGCATCACAAACATCTGTTGCTTTCATATTTGTGTGAATTCCTAAGAATTGCCTGTTTTCTATTCCAGGACGGAGAAATACCTGAATGGAAAGAGGGAAGAATCTGCTAAAAGTGTCCCTCTCCTGTTCGTCGCCTCTCCCTCAGCTAAAGATCCAACCTGGGAGGAAAGATCTCCAGGTACAGAAACCTGTGCTGTACAGTTAAACTACATTCATGTCGAGTCAAAGAAAATGTCAGAATGACTTATTGTCTTCTTTTTTGTCTTCACACCAGGGAAGTCCACCTTGAGTCTGGTCAGTTTTGCCAACTACAAGTGGTTTGAGGAGTGGAAGGATGACAAAGTGACAAACAGAGGGTCGGAGTACAAAGAGCTGAAACAGGCATTCATCGACTCTATTCTGGAGGTGGTTATGGACGTCTTCCCCAAGATAACCAGAGACAAGGTAACATTTCTGAATATGTAAAAAAGTGAAAAGTTCCCAAAGTCCAAATTGAACTCTGTAAAAGACCCTTTCTATATGTTGCTTTCACTGCCTTAAACTTTCTGCAAAAAAAATTAAAACTGCAAAATATGGTTCCTTTCTGTGAATCTTAATCAGTGCTCAAGAAACTCTCCCTTTAGCTGCTGATGTTTGGAGGTTTTTTTTGTGTGTGTGTTTGTGTGTGTGTAGGTTGAGTACATCGATGCCGGAACCCCCATCACAAACACACACTACATCGGAGCCCCCAAAGGTGAAATCTACGGAGCGGATCACGGCATCGACCGATTCAGCCCTGAACTCAGCGCTACAGTGAGACCCCAGACTCCACTGAAGAACCTGTATCTGACCGGTCAGTCCGTCTGTGCATCATCACATGATCATCCTGTGATTCCTGACAGGACTTTACAGCATCTGTATTCAGCTCATTTGTTGTATTACAGGTCAGGATGTGTTCCTGTGTGGCTTCGCCGGCGCTCTCGCTGGAGCTCTCACCTGCGGCTCGGTCATTCTCAACCGCAACCTCCATTTGGACACCATCGCCCTGGCAAAGAAAACAAAATTTATGAATGCCAAACTGAAAGGGGAGTAACTGCTCGTCAACATTCAGCTGAGCGACGGTTATATACTGTAATTAATCAGTACTGTCAAACCAACAGAAAACCCTGTGTAAGACGGCTCAAAGCTCCCCCTGCCACTGACTTAATGAATGACTTATTGTGCACCAACTGTAAAGCTAATGCTAATGCTAATACACGCTGGAATACCTCAGTTCTGTGACTAATGTCAGATGTGGGATGTTACACGTCTGAGTAATGAAGCTGTTGAGCTTTCAACACTCAACCTGCACTAATCGAAGCAAACATGACCTCAACTATAAGCAGATGTTTTTATAAACCATTCTTCATGTTGAAATTCAACTTGGTTTCTTCTGAAATGCCTGTGCACCACTGTGCTGTGGTGTGTCTGATTTGCAGTTTGTAACAGGTTTGCAAATGTTGCTCCCTTTTTAACATTAAAAGGTACCAACAAAGTTGTTGTTTGGTCTTTGTTTTCCAAAACATTTGGTCGACAGCTGAATTTATCTGTATTAGCTGATATTTTTCCATCTACTTTTAGCACCTGAGTCACATCTCAACAATTCAAGCTCAGCATGAGAAATAATCATATATATTATTTATCTCAAAGTATTCTACCTAAACATAATGAAACAGATTCGCTTGGCTGCTTTTTACCAAGACCTTTTTTACACACTTTTTGGAGCTTCATATTTTCAAAGCAACGGTTGATCCCTTATTATTATTAAAAGGAACAAACACTTTGGTTGCACTTTGATCTTTACAGTGTAAATGTTTCACAATATTTGGTTTACAGAATTTCAGGTTTGCCTTTGTTGTTCATTCTAACACCTGAATGTCACATCTTTTGCAACTCAACAATACTTTTTAGTTTACTTCTAAAATATGTTGTCGAACTATAATGAATCACCTTGCTGCTAATTACTAAGATATAAACTCTAAATTTGTAAACACTTTTTTAAATTTGTAAACTTTTAACACCTGAATGTCACATCTCTGCAACTCAAACCTCTTTGATAATACGAGCAATAATCATTTGTATTGTTTATTCCTAAAATATCCACCTGAATATAAATAAACATATTCCCTTTGCAAAGATATCTAAATTAGTAAACATATTTTTGTGGCTTCATTATTTACAAATCTCATTTGTTCTTTTGTTGCATATGTTAATTTGTTTATTATCTGATCTGGCTGCACTTGAATGTGTCATGAGCAGTTTGTTCACAGTGACTTTGACAGCAGCAGGAATCACGTGTGCAAGAAGTGACCTGTCGAAATGTAAGATCTGAGCTTTCTGATTAGTTGCTGAATCAAGGGGGAGTGATTTACTCATAATTTTTTTTTATGCTGCATCCAGATGCATGGAGGGGAAAATGTGCTCAGCAGTCTGAGGTAAAATAAAAAATAATGCAGGAGATAATGCACCAAAAAGAGCGAAATTCATTTTGTTAAATATATTTAAATGTTCTTATTACAGGTGATTGTGTCTCAGGTTATTTTTCACCTGCAAGCTAATCTGCAGACTCAACCAGCCTGTTAGCTTAGCTTCACCTGTGAGTTAAAATCAACTGATCAATGCACGACATGTTTGACTGTTTTCATTTTAAAACAGACGTTTCTCTGCACAATTGAGGTTAATCTCTCCTGGGTTTTTGTGCAGGAACATGGAGGTCTCTGCAGAGGCTTCCGGCTACGAGCTGCTGGCTGAAGTCGGCCACGGCTCTTATGGGAAAGTCTACAAAGCCAGAGAGAGCGGAGGGAAACAGCGACTCCTGGCGGTGAAGAAGTTCAACATCAGCGACGACGCGTCAGAGAGCGGGATCCCCGTCGGGATGATCCGCGAGGTGGCGCTGCTGCGGAGGATGAAGCACTTCAACCATCCCAACATAGTCAAGTGAGTTTTTACTTTTAACGCCTGAACTGATGAACTTAAACCAGAGTTTTGTGTTTCATTTTTATTTATTTACTTAAGATTTTATTAAACGTTTTTAAATGAACCAAAACACTGAAAAAAGAAGATCTGGGATAAATAAAAATTAGAATAATTTGAAACATAATTTAAATTGTACTCAAAACCTCTTTAAACTAAAAAGAAATCACTTTTAAATTTGAATCAAACACTATTATTACGCTTGTTTCCTAGATCTGAAGTCAAATCTACAAATATTTAACAACTTTGCTAGCGACTTCACTCAGATTATTATTAAGATTTGTCCACAAAAAACATATGATAATATACAAATACACTTTTAATGATAAGCCGGTTAACCAATTGACGAAAAATTAATTGGAGACTATTCCAATAATCATTTTTAATACAAAATTATTTCCTTGTTTCAGCTTCGCAAATGTGACTGATTTTCCTTTATTTATCCTTATTTGTCTTATTTCATTCTTGTATTAGCATGTTAGCAGCATTTTACTTAATACTCCTATACATATTTTAAACATTGTTGGAAATTTTAATCTATCAAATATATATAGCAGTATAATAGTATTTACTGCAATAGTATTATACTGCAATTTGAATAGTACAACATTTCCTTCTAAAATATCTAAAGTAGCATAAAATTAAAATAGAGTATAAGTTCCTCAAAATAGTTCTTTAGTACAGCCATTATCTTCCACCTCTTCACAGTGTAGGAGGGAACTGGTGGGTTGATGTGTTATTTTTAGACGTCTCTATTTCTATATATGTCTCGTCTCTGTTTATGTAATATTTAATAAAAGCAGTAGGTCACACAAACAGAGCTGCACACACTTTCTTATTGGTGCCTGATTCTTCTTCTGTCCAGGCTGTTGGATGCGTCCGCCGTCCCGGTGGGCCGGAGCTTGGACCTCACGCTGGTGCTGGAGTACATCGACCAGGACTTGTCCACCTACCTGTCCAAGGCTCCTGCTTCTGGACTGAGCCGCGACTGTGTCAAGGTGTGAACTTGTCACCTGACTGAGCACAGTGGAGCTGCATTTATTTAAGTGTAAATAACAGGAAAGAACTGTATTGTAATTTTCCACCCTCATGTTCTTTTGGACGCTCACCATTGAAACATGTACAAGTGAACACCTTGATGAACTTCCACCACACTGACATGATTTGTCTGGTCAGATCTGATGTAAGAGACCTTACAATCATAATATAGGATGAAGGTGTGTCTAAGTTCTCATGGTTTTACCTCAGGGACTAAAACTAGTTGTGTTCAGATGTTCCTCATTGACTTTTGAAGCTTTTGAAGTTCCATTTTTACCAGCATAATGTTCGTTGTCTTTGAACCAATGATGGAATGGAACTAAGTACATTTACTCAGGAACTGTACTTTAGTACGAGTTGACAAACCTGATTATACATTATATTTCTGCTTCACTACATTTCAGAGGGAAATATTGTACATTTTACTTTACTACAGTTATTTGACACTTAAAGTTTTTACATAAAAATCAGCTGATAACACTTTTGTACTTTTACGTATACTTTGGGTATATAATGGAGTATTTATAGATTATGGATTTTCTCCTTTCACTCAAATAAGTAGTAGAAGTGGTAGAGTACTTCTTCCATTACTGCCTTCAACAGCTGACAAACTGTTAAATGGCAGCAAGTTTTCATGATGAACAACTGTTAATTTCTATCATATTAATATGAACAATGTACAGTTTGTATTATGTTAGAAATTGTCCAACTTGATAACAAAGTGTCTGTAATATTCGACCTTGTCGCAGCTTTTACATGAGTCCATGCGATTTATCTACTAATAACTGAATGTACAAGTCTGCAGCACTTCATGGTCTTCAGATCTGGTTTGGACTCTTCAGACAGAACAATAATCGCTGCTGTTCTGCTTTTCTATCTTTTGTGTCTCAGGATGTGATGCAGCAGCTGCTGAGGGGACTGGACTTCCTGCACACAAACATGATCCTGCACCGCGACCTGAAACCAGAAAACATCCTGGTCAGCAGCCGCGGGGAAGTGAAGATCGCAGACTTTGGACTGGCACGCATCCATAGCTTCAACATGGCTCTGACTCCAGGTGTAAGTGAGGCGACGCGTCACCTCCTCCTGCTGCAGCTCGTTAACTGACGAGTGAGGGGTGGAGCTCATTGTTGCTGCAGTGACTGTGTGTCTTTACCTCTGTTCAGGTGGTGACGCTGTGGTACAGAGCTCCCGAGGTGCTGCTCAACTCTGTCTACATGTCCTCGGTGGACATGTGGAGCGCCGGCTGCATCTTCGCTGAGCTCGTCCTCTTGAGGTAAGAGAGAGCCGAGACTGTGTGGAGGAGGTGAAATAACACTCAGCAGTCGTCAAAGTAGAGATGGAGTTTCCATATGACTCTTGTTCTCTCCCACAGACCGCTGTTTCAGGGATACACAGAGATCCAGCAGCTGCAGAAAATCTTTGAGTGAGCTTTCTTTCTTTCTTTCTTTCTTTCTTTCTTTCTTTCTTTCTTTCTTTCTTTCTTTCTTTCTTTCCTTCCTTCCTTCCTTCCTTCCTTCCTTCCTTCCTTCCTTCCTTCCTTCCACCACTAACACAAATAATGTAGCAGTTATCATCGCTCTGTTTCTGCTGCTCACTCCTTTCCTTCACCCACATGTTTGTCAGGGTGATCGGTTTACCCGGTGAGGACGACTGGCCCAAAGACAGCCCCATCTCATACTCGCTCACCTGGGGGCCACGAGGCTCCTGCACCAAACTGCTGCACAACCTGGACCCAGACGAGAGCGACCTCCTTTCTGTGAGCACATCTCTGATCATCAATTATTAATGATTATTGGTTTAATTAATGACCGTCCTACACGCTCACGTTTAGGTACAATGTTCATCATGTGCTCCATCTTGGTTTAGTCCATTAGCTTGTTTGCATTTGCTAATTAGCCTGAAAAACAAAGGACAGCTGAGGCTGATGGGAGTGTTTTAGCTTTACACATATTTAGACATTAGATGTGGCAAATTAAAGTTTCGACCTGAAAATGGCTCTAAATGAAGTAAAAGATTCCAATTCATCCTGAGGGAGATGTGACAGTCTGTATCAAATAGCTGTGGAGAAATTTCTCTAAAAACCCAAAGTGTCCACCTCCAGCTAAAGCCAAGGGTTCACCAAAGTCAGTAAGATTCATCCCTTAGGAACCATGATCGTCTGTACAAACGTCCAGGAGCTGGGGCCTCATGTACAAAACGTGCGTACGCACAAAAAAGTGGCGTACGCCCTTTTTCACGGCAACGTTCAGATGTATCAAGAGTGAAATGACCGTGGAAATGTGCGGTGCTTCACGCCAACTTCATGGCTGGCGTACGCACATTTCTACAGCTGTGGATCGTTTGGCGACACTTAGAGGTGATGCTGGGAAACTCTTGTAATACATAAATGTGAAAACAATTAATCATCGGACTGAGTGATGTGTATATCAGAGACACGTGAACAATTAATACTGATGAAAAATTAACATACGCAGGTGTCTGCTTCAAAAGCATGCGTAAAGTGGGGTAAAAAATACCGTTATGGCTGCGTTAGCACTGGAAGACATTGCACATGGTGCAGTAAGAAGAGAGCGTGTCTACAGAGACAGAAGATTTGCTGACACACGATGACAGCGGGCTCATCAGCGCTGTAGAGCCGAGCCGGCCTCGGAGCGCAACACGGCGAGGAGCCATGCGCTGCCTGTGCCCATACAGGTGCTGACCACACTGGGGTGCCTGGGAACCGGGACCAGAGGGAGCTGGCCGGCTGATCGGGAATGTGTCAGTCGACCCTGAGCCATGCCAGCCGTGTGGGACGGCATTATCAGCAAGTCAGCCAGTTATATCAGATTCATATGATGCAGCTGAACAGGTCGACATTAAAGCGCAGTTTGCAGCGAGAGCCGGTTTCCCTAATGTAATCAGAGCTATCGACTGCACAGCATCATTACTAGTCACTGGTTAAAGTTAGTGACTTACTGTTTTTTGCTGGTTAAACTACAGCTTAAGATCTTTCTAACAAGCCCCAGATTGTCTCTGTGTGCAAACTGCTCATGTTAATAACCCCGTGCGTAAAGTCTGAAATGTCTTAATCAGCCTCACATTTTCCCCGGCGCACTTCTGCACTAATGTGCAGCAGGACTCACGAACCAGAAGCTGGACCCATTAACTTGTGTCCCTCCCAGGAGGCCACCCGGGCCCGGCAACATTTGATTTCAATCATGTAAAAGAGGGAAGGACGCAGAATTCACTTATTCACCAATGCATTTATTGATTCACTGATATTTGTGAGGACGCCTATCAGTTGATCTGGGCGATCATTTATGCCGCCTATTGCTCTCACTATTTCGTCTTGTGACTCCAGCACAGCAGGGGGGAGGACACGGCCAGTCGGGCGGGCGGCGGCAGCAGCAGGTTGCGGCGTACTGACGCCGGGGAAGCCAGGGACGGTAGAGGAATCCCCCGAGCCGGAGACGCCGGGGACGGCTGTGTTTTAAAATAAATTCAGCGATCAAACATGAGTCAAAGTCTCTGATACCCTCTTTTATATGCTGCCATGTTTAAATTTTAATTCAATGACTTCAAACCAAATAATAGCACACATACAGCATTTACACATGAACCTCTATCTTATAGGATGTGTATGTGAGGAGGCTACTGTATGAACACATTTGCTGTGAGTTACACAAATACATACGTACCCCCCCCCCCCAGAGCAGTGTCACCAAGAATTGCAGTGACTCTCTGGTCAAACCGCGTCTTGCTCATGCTTTTCTGATTCCCGATCGTGCAGACAGGAGAATCTCTGGCTCATTTAAATGCGATTTGCATATGTAAATTGGGGCGTGGACTGGGAGGGGTCGGGTACTCCAACACCTGCGCTCAATTCCACGTTGATTCAGATGTACAAAGAAAATGTGCTTGGATTCATTCGCACGCACGGATTGATACATCTGGATTTTTTTGTGCGTAGGACGTTTTCTGGATTTGAGCGTACGCCATGTTTTAGTAGGAAATCCACGCAAGTCTTTGTACATGAGGTCCCTGGTGAGGTATTTCAGTCTGCAGCACCGTGTGGACTGAGCAGCGTTTCTATTCCTAGAGTCTCTGCTGGGCCCAGTTAAAAATAGCAAACATAGTTCCAGCTTCACACATCTGAAGAGTTCTTTGCTTTCCTGATTTTCATACACTTATAAATAGAAGTTTTTGTTGTGTGTTCAGCTGCTGGTCAGACTGAGTCTAAGACACGGGAATGTGAGAGCAGATGATGAACAGATGATTCTAATAATTGTGACTCAACCAAAAAGCATTATTGAGATTATGAACAGAACTTTTCTCTGAGTTGTTTTAAAGGTGACGTCTCTTTATCTGCAGCAATGTTTGACCTTCAGGCCGAGCAGCCGCATCTCAGCCGCCAAAGCTCTGGCTCATGTGTTCTTCAT
Source organism: Centropyge bicolor (assembly GCA_037975185.1). Lineage (NCBI taxonomy): Eukaryota > Metazoa > Chordata > Actinopteri > Pomacanthidae > Centropyge > Centropyge bicolor. The sequence goes on from JBBMOC010000042.1 coordinate 3,328,337, forward strand.
GAAGCACTGAAGACTTCAGCTGAATGCAGAGCAGAAGAAGGAGAACATCACCTCCTCCTCCTCCTCCTCCTCCTCCTCCACCCGACTGCCAGCTCCACTAACTCCTCCTGTGCCACAAAATCCACCGTTCACACCAGCATCATGAGGAACTGTGGTCAGGTTTGAGGAAGCAATTTCACACCTTTTGAACATCAGTGAATAAAACCATGTTGTGCCTGACTTTTAGAGCATGATGGCACAAAATCCTTAACAGCAACATAGATGTTGACAAAATATGTGTTTGCACAAACAAACCAGTGAAATTACAGCTGAATTTGACCTGGTTTCACATGAACAGATTGAAAGTCTGTTGTTCTATGATTCAATTTTATATCGTGTATTATTTACTACTGCTTTGTAGTTGTTGAGTTTTACTGTTAAAAATGTGTATACCTCTTCTGACAACACTATTATGAGCACCTTTAAGTTGACGTTTATAATGTTTCACCAAAGCTTTTTTTTTTGTTTTGTTCTAAACTCGTACAAAGTGCGGAAATGATTTATTTTTGTTATGTTTGTAAAGATATTTATGATGGAACAGAGTTCACCTGTATTTATGTTTGTGTTCAGATTACAGAAGATATTTTTCTACGAGTTACTGTTCATTCAAGAAGCATTTCTATAAATTATAGTCTCTAAAACATTTGCATTTGAACTGTTTTTTTTCTCTTGCAATGATATAGTCTGACCAGGAGGGGGCAGTACTGAAACAGAAGAACAGCACCATCCTTATAAACCTCAAAACAAAACTACTGTTTTGTTTTTTTTACATGTGCCCAGGTTTTGAAATATCTTAATGTAAAATATGAAAGATGTGAGATACAGGAAACAAAGTAAGACAGTGACATTTAAAAGTCTTTATTTTAAATTTCACTTATTTCTCCTTTACAGACAGAGAAACTAAATACAATTAATAATTTGCACATTTTTTATCTGTTTATTATTTTTTTTACTGTAGGTTTTTACAAATTGATTAAATGCAAATGTCATTATTTTAAAGTAGCACACAGCAGGTTATAAAGAACAAAGTAGCTACATTAGAGACCCAGAAACCAACCAGTGCTCCAGAGCTGGAACATTAAATGACCACAGGTTTTCGTTTGCATATTAGCACAATGTAAAATCAAATAATTCAAACTTCAGTAGTGCAAGATCACCAGTAAATCCAGACTGAATGAAGTGACTGAAACACATCTGACATGAGGTGAACCTGGTGCTTCTGAAGCTCTTTCCTGGGTCAGAGCAGCCTCTCTCTGCTGCTTCCTGGACAGAAGAGGGGGCGTCCGTCCATCTATTTATACTCTCCCCTCTTAATACGGAGAGATGATCCACAGCTGCCACTGTGACTCCATTTGGAGCGGCGGTCTGAGGGAGGGAGCAGCACTGCCCAGCCTGCGCCCTGTAAGTACACATGGGACTTTATCCTGCTTCTATTATATCTCATAATGAAGTTAATTAGAGGTAAATTCAGACTATTTGATCACATCATTACTGGTGTTTGTTCTGTCTGACCTGCTGAAGTTTGTTGTATGTTCACTTCCTTTCTGAGACTTTTGCACACAAAGTTTTATGTTGTCAAAAGTTAAAACTAAGATCTCAGTTAAAATTCAGTTTAATGTTGAGCCTTTAATTTTAACATCATCCTGTTTGTGAACATGTGTTAATCTGTGTGTCTGGACAAGAAAGAGGTTGTGTATGTGACACCAGCTCCATCTTTGGCCAAAGCCTCTGAACTTTTACAACCTTCTTGGTCGATATTAAACAAATGAATCCAAATGATATGTGTCATGTAAAAAAGTGCCATCAGAGCAGCTGCTAATGTGCTGCATCCCGCTGGGAGATAACAAGTGGATTATGGCTGCATGAGCTTGTTCTGACTCTCTGCCCTGCAGCCACATGCCTTTAATGTAGAGATCGGGCAAAGGCACAACAGTGGCTGCAGCTGCTGATGTCAGTTTCACACACACACACACACACACACACACACACACACACACTGGTGGACAATGCAATGTAAACCATCCATATTCATGCTGCTTCGTATCCGACTCGTGCTCACATATGCGGGATGAAGGAAAGGCCTGCCCTTGGGTTCTGCTGCTCCGCGGGGGGGAGGGGGGGGCTGTAGCGCAGGTAGCCCAGCCAGGATAGGTGTAATTGGTTGGAGGCTTATTCTTGGACGACCTTTTAATCTGGTTTATTGAGCTGCTGCTGCTGGACGCTCCTGTTCTGTATCTGCACTAGAATATTAAAACGTGGTTATAATAGTTGAAAGTGATGTTGAGAAATTCAACTAAGGAAGACTTGAATTGAGATCAGCACTTCTGTTTGTTTCCCCCTCTGGATGTTTTCATTTGATTATCACCTCCTTGTTGAAGTTTCCCTGTGTGAGCTGGTGGAGAACGGCTCCCGTGTGCTCATCCACCCGCTTTAGTTCAGAGCTACTGTCAACTAGTGTTGCTGGATTAGAAGGCCGTGATCCCTGTTGAGCCTCGACGCCATTCTCCCCCTCCAATTGACAATCCTCCCGCTCGTCACATGACTCCTGCTCTTTAAACCAGCGTGGCCGCTCTCCGCTCTTGCTCACGTTCTGCGGGTGACACGACATAAAGGAGCGTGGCGTCGGTGAGGCCGGGGATGCTCGAGGCTCGCTCCCTCTGGGTCTGGACGGGGAGGTGAGTTCTCCTGTTGTGGCACACGTGTTTGGAAGTGCAGACACAGATGCACAATCCTTGTCTCATGTGAGGGATCATTGAGTGTTACAGCTCAGGTCTGGTTCTGGATCTACAGCCTCCTGATGACAACGTGTCCTCAGTTTGTCCAACTTGACTTTATATCTGTCTGTTTTGTTGATGTTGTCACTTTATCTTCACTAAGCCACTTTAGGTTCCACTTGTACTTTTTTTTTTATATAGTTTCTTATAGTTTTTTATTTTGTATACTTTATACTTCTATCTGATTGTATGCTTGTGCTACTGTAACACCCAAATTTCCCCTATGGGGGATCAATAAAGAATTATCTTATCTTATCTTATCTTATCTCTTTTGTGTGTTTCTGACAGACTTTGACTCTCAGGCTCTATAATAAGTTTCTTTTCTCTTCCCTGATAAAATCAAGTTGCATCTGCCGCCAGAAGCATTCGGCCCGGCTGCAGATCCATCTATGCACTAAGTCCGTGGCTCACGCCTCTTTGTTCGGGCTCCATTGTGCTTCCTGCATCAGGAATGCTGACATGCACAGTTTTGGAAAGCTCATATGCAAACACACGTTTATGTTTGTACATATTTGCGAGCGCATGCAGTCGCTCACTTGTGAAGCCAGCTGATGGTTTTGCTGCTGTCTTTAAATGCAAATCTTATCAGTACTATTTATGTTTGTGCCTTAGAGGTTTTGCCAGTGTTGTTTATTCACTTCCAGGCAACCGTGTTGTTAACAGAGACTTTTTTTGGCTCGTGTCATAATTCACATCATTCTTTGTATATAAGCAAATTTCTAATCTGTTTTGACTCACAACAGTCGGACCGGCTGTGCAGCTTGTTAGAGGACATTTGAATATGACAACAGTGACTCGTTCAGCTTAAGTTTCACGCAGCCTTGTGGAAAAGACCAACAGACCTGCAGAGTCAGTGGCACAGGGGCCCGGAGCCGGAGCCCATCTGAGCTGCTGGGGTGTTGAGTTTCAGTGCAAGGGGAGATTCCTGCGTGGCACCGCAGGCTGGCTCAGGTCATCTTACATGGACTGGAGCAGGAGGAGAGAGGAGGCTTAAATGAAGGATGCACTTTTAGGAAAATGGAGCTTTGTAGGACGTTCAGGCTGTTGAAGGGCACATGAGTGAATGTGCTCTGTTAAATTTCTTACCTGTTTTTTTATTCATCTTTCAGGAGCAATGTCTCACCCAGCAAGGAACATATTCTCCTGCAAACCCTGAATGGTGAACTCTCAGCAAACAAGGTCTTTAGATCCAATGGAATCTGAATTTTCCTGGAGGAAAGTTTGGCTCCCGTGTTTCGCCTCAGCTGAAAAGTGGAGGACCTCATCTGCTTTCTCTCCCTAAATGCTTTGCAATCATTGGAGGAGAATCGACTGAATCCTTCAGAGGGACATGGAGAACCCGGTGCTGGAGCCCCGGTCGGAGCGGATCGCTCGTTACAAAGCCGAGAGGAGGCGAGAGCTGGCCGAGCGTTACGGCAACATGGAGGAGCTGCCCACCAAGTGGGTGAGGAGGGACGGGAAGGAGCTGCACGACCCGGCGAGCCAAACCCACAGAGGCACGCTGAGCTCAGACGGCCTCGCCGAGAGGGTTAACGGCAGGACTCGAGGGGTTACAAACGGATTAGAGGCTCCCGCAGAGTCCAACTGCCTGAGAAGGTGAGTCATGTCTGGAGTGAAGGATGACACGATTGAGTGTGTAAAGTAGTGCCAAATGATTCTTCCATAAAATCCAACATGGAGAGCAACAGAACTGAGTCTGAACAGGAACATGAAGTCTGTAAAGACACACAGTGAGCCTTTTATATAATGATCCTAATCAGTCATGTAGATGCAGCACAGTGTCGGTGTCTGTGTTTATTCTTGGTCCTGAGCCGGGACGTTGAGGGGAGCAGGTGCTTTTTGAGCTTAATTTGTCCAAACACCAATAAAGCAACGCGTCCGCTTCCTGACCCCGATGACACCTGTCACCTGCTTCAACCTTGACATCAACACACACACACAACAGAGGGTAGCGTCACATTGATGTTGTGACTGAGGAGGAAAAAAAAAAACAGAGAAAAAGGAATTTATGTTGTTGTACATTCTTATTTTCTCTATATGCAAGATGTATATGGGATGTAACAATGTGATATTCTGTGTAAGTTATGCAGAATATGCAGACGTGTATGTTGCTCCCTTCTTCAAAAGCATGAAAACAATCTGATCCACTTCTTTTTGTTTCACTGCTGCTGAACTTAGACTTCCTTTATTGTCATTACACAATATACACAGCAGTGCAAGTTGGGTAACGAAATTCCGTTGCAATGGCTTCTGACAATGGGTGAGCAACAATAGTGTCAGTCGGTGGAAATATAAAAGTATGTAAAAAAGAGAGAAAAAACAGAAAAAAGAGATATTAATATATATATATATATATTATAATATAAATATAGGTGCTAGGAGCTATAAAGATTACTGGCAGCGGTGGGACTTTCTGGTCTTTCTACATTCAAACTAGATCAGATCAAATTAGAGTAGAGCAAGTAATTCTTGAAGTAGAAGAAGTTAGAAATTGATTTGGTTTAATAATTTGCATCTGAAAGCAGAAAGCTTGAATCTTTTCTGAAATTAAAATCTCATAGATTCAGTAGCTGAAGCAGGCTCTTCCACCAGTTTCCAAACTTGCTCTGCTTCTTATCAGCGACCTCTCAGACTTTGACTTCACCAGTTGCTCTGTGGCCTTTGTTACTAATTAAACCCGAGCGGTCTAAATCAGTGGGTCCCAGCAGGGAGTTTTAAAGCCAGTCTGATTCTTCTTATGCACTTGCTTGGTGCTCTCTCAGCCTGACACATTTCCCATCATGTGGCCTGGGAGCTTCTGTCTTTGCTCTCAGAAAAAAAGATGCAACGTTGCACCTTTTCGAGCTGCAGATTCTTTGGCTCTTGATGGAAAAGTTCAACGTTGCACTTTTGTTTCTGAGAGCGTTCCCCACCTCCTGCATCCTCACCTCCTTCCCCTCACTCCCGCCCCCTCCAGGCAGGGTTCCCAGGACTCTGCCAGCATGCTGAGTGGGGAGGGGGACCTCTTCCCTCCTGGACCCGATGCCCCGCAGCTCCACACTCGGGTGTCAGTGGGCCAGTTGAGGAGTGCCCTGCTGCAGCAGACGGGGAGCGGAGAGCCGCCCGAGACACTGTATGATCACCTGCATGTGTGTGGTCCAGACTGAAACCATCAGCCTGTCTGACTCTATTTCCCTTCGTCTCAACATCTTCTTCCCTTTCCTCCTCCTCCTCCTCTCTCTGCGTGGACACCAGTTGCCCCGATGCTGGGCGAGCCGCGTCCTCTCTGGATCTGGCTGTGAAGCCGGGCTCGGACGGGGGCCGGCGACGCACCCGCCGTTACCTCCCCGGCGGGTCAGGTGGCGGTCGCAAGACCAGCGAACGCTTCAGGACGCAGCCGATCACAGCCAATGAGATGGAGGAGAGCGGCGGGTAGGGGCTGTGTGCTGAAGGCAGGACGCACAGGAGGCGTCCTTTTTTTTTTTTTTTCAAAGACGTTTGCAGTGATCATTTTGCAGTGTTGTGTTGACATAGTTGTATTTAGTCATTTTGATGTGTTTTTTTGACACACCTGGGCTGAGGTGTGGCACCTGCAGCACCTTTACACAGATGCCCACGTGGGCTGTAGTTTGCATGTGTTTTTCCTCCTTCATCACCTCCACAGTGCTGCTTCACAGAGCATGCAAATATGACACAGTGTCTGGATTGTTTGAGCTGCAAGCTGAAGCATAAATACGTCATGAGCTCGAGCAGGATCATAAAGAGAGCATGTAGCACCTGGAGATTTAACTTCTACATCACCTGCTTGTTCATATCTCACCTGGTGACCTCATGCTCTGCCTCTTTCCTCCAGGCTGTTGGATGCAGAAGAAGAGGAGAGCTGTAAAGGTAAAGCTGCCCTCTCACCTGGCCACAAACAACAACATGTCAACACAGTGAGAATGTGAGATATAAACAGAAGGAACATCAACATCAGAGAAGTCAAACCTCCACATGTTCCTTATAAAACACATATTTGTACTGTGCTTCCAACTTGCACACTTGCCTCCGTGAACCCATTTACTAGCTCATGAAATAAATCAGCTTGTATTTTTAGGCCCACAATGGTTGATCTGTGCAGCGACGACAGATTTATGTCTCACAAACCCGTGCGAGCAGCTCAGTCAGCCCCACTGTAAAAAGCATTACAAGCAAGTCTTTGCAAAGATTGACTCACTGAGAATTTACACCACGACGACAGAAACAAGAAGCCGACGTAAATCTAGATTTTATTGCTGCTTAGACTAATTCCAGGTCATGTGTCATAACATTTTTTCTGTGCCTCCTGCTTCTGGATATGAACTCCACTAATACAAGATACAATAAGGATTCACTGAAGCTCAGGCCTCCAAAGTGTGACTTTTTGAAATATAGCAGATAGAAATTTGATTGAATTTACTTTAAAATTCCTTCCACATTTCACCTGATGTTTTGGCAACACTTTAGATCACAGCCCTCCAATGACTGTGTAATTATTAAGCATATACAGAATATCAATAAAATACTTATAGGGTACCTGTATGTTAGTACAAGGGAAGTATCTATTTAATAATTACAGGGTACAATAGTGTTGTTAATATTATTATTTGTGGGATACAGCGAAGAGAAAGTGTTGTAACAGTGCTGATTTTAAAATGAAATTATTTAATCATTTATTTTAGGTTTTGGGGAATTGCAACATTTTAAATATGAAGTACTCATTTTATTAATATAGTTTTTATGTAGGATTAGTATATAACTATAACAGAATACCTAAATAAAAGTACTAATACCACAGTATGAAAATACTCCATTACAATGTTCTTCAGAATCTTGTGTTGGTTAAAGAAGTATTATCAGCAAAGTGTACTCGAAGTATTAAAAGTGAAGCAGGATTTTTCATACTGCACTGATGATTAGTTACTGTTGAGCTACTTTAATTATCTACTTCAGACACAGATTGGTAGTTTAGTCCAGTGGATCCCAACTGAGAGGACGACAGATTTATAGTGCGGTAAAAAGTTTAATATTTCCAACTGAAATATGGTTGAGTAGAAGTTTAAAGTAACAGAAAATGGAAATACTTTTGTATCTGAAATGAGTCCTAAACTGTTGTCGTGTTTATTTGTAAATGACACAATGATTTACGTCTTTTTTTCCTCCTCACAGCTGATGTGAAAACAGACGACAGAGCCAAGATGAGTGTGGCAGCCAAGATGTCTTTGTTTAAAGTGAGTCTATGTTCGTCCCGGTGCTGAAACTGGATCCTTATTGCTGTTCATGACCTGCTTATTTTCTCTGTTGTGTCCTGATGCCTGCTGCTGAAAACGACTCTGTGTGGAGATCGTGGAAGAGTCTGAGTCTGTTTCTACGTCTAAAACAGCCGTTTGATCTGAAAGTTTGCTCATGATAATTCAAACTGTTATCGGGACGTCAGAGCCAGGATGAGCTCGTATAACCAGAACTGCTGCTAATATTGAACTGCAAACTTGAATTTATCCAGAGGTGAACGAGCTAGTCAGAAGTAAAAGTAAAATGTACTTGAAGTATCAAAAGTAAAAGTACTAATTCTGCAGTAAAATGTTCCCTGTCAGTGTTATATTTATATTATTATTAATATTCAGTTTTACACATCTGTGTTATATAATCATTATTTATCATTATTATTCAGTATTATATATGGTGTAAATATATATGTTTTTATATTAATATTCCAGCTACATGAAAGTGTATGTTGCACCTTACTGCAGTTCATGTTTAAGCTCATTTAAACTACTTTTATAATGTTCACTAGTTTTCAGCTTGTGTGATGATGCATTTTGCAGCAGAGTTTTTAAATAGTTTTTTAGAATTTTCTCGGCCTTAGAGAAACATTTGATTCTTTAGTTTATCAGAAACATTCAGATCAGAACAGATTTGGAGCTACATGGTTTTCACTGGACAGGAAGTGTATGAAGAATGTAGTGAAAAAACTATGATATTTGCCTCTGAGATGTTGCAGAGTATAAAGTTGCATGAAAAATAAAGTACAAGTACCTCAAATTTACACTTAAGTACAGAACCTCATTAAATGTACTTAGTTACATTCCAGCACTGAATCAATCTAATAACTAAATATGCCACTAATGTGACGTCTCACATTAGATGAAAAGCTGGCGATAAGTGGTGGAGAAACATATCGAACAGCTACAGCGTCGCCCGTCATCGACCTCGGCTGCTCACCTTACAGCGCGAGTCAGTGCTGAACACGCAGAACCCAACCTGGACATGTTGAGGGATATGAATGGTCAAACAGGTGCCGCAGTTCACTTTAATGCTGCAGTGTGTGCTTATTAAAAGAGAGACTACATTTATAGAGAGATGAATGGGAAACAGGCTGGAAGAGTTTCTCGTCTCTGCACCGAGGACGATGTGGATTTTCTCCTCGACAGTTCATGCCTACGTTTCACCTCCTGCACAGTTTTAGTCGTGAAGCACCAGGTGAAAATGTGGCAGACGCTGTATTGCCATTAACAACCGTGTTATAATTAGCCTGCTTCTCTGTGGAGGCGGGTGGAGGTAACCGAAGCCGGTGGAGCTCTGGTTACACTGTGACCTGCTGGGCCGGCTCCACCTTACAGCTCGCTGCTTTATTCACCAGCCACCCGAGCTGCCCCCCCCCTCCCTCCATCTGTCCTTACAAATAGAACAGAAGACATCAGGAGGGAGTTTTCACTGCCATTTTTGTGGTTATTACTTATTCAGCAGGTGGAGGCTGTTGATTGAAGCTGCTATTTGACCTGAATGTTGGGCTCCACCTGTTGATGTTAACGTGTTTCCTGCCTCCTCTGCAGGAGCTGGAGAAGGCCGCCGCCCCCGAGGCCTCGGCCTTCCTGAAGCCTCGCTCAGGCAGCGTCTGCCACGAGCGGAGGGTCCGGCGAGGCAACGACCACCGCTTTCTGACGCAGCCAATCACCTGCGAGGAAATCGTGGCAATCAGGTGATGAAGGAAAGATGGAGGATTTTAGCATCAGGGCTAGAAATACACACATAGAAGCACTGGATCCTAAACAGTTTTATACAAACTTATAAAGGCATGACACATCTGTTCCACTTCTGTTTGATTGGCTAAGCTATTTAAGTGTTTAAGACATGCTCTTGAAATCACATAAAAAGGCCAAACTAACATAATTTTCATTTTCATCATTTCATTTTATTTATTGCTTCATTGCTTATAATTCTGAGGAGGAAAAAAGTCACTGTAGTTATTAGCAAATGTCACTCAAACAGGAGCAAATAGTGTTTTTGTTGGGGACTACTTTCAGCGGCGGATTAATATGCCTTTGATGCTCTAATGACTATTTCCAGCAGCAGGATGATGAAATAGCATCGAGTCAAAATAAGCTACAGTGTGGTCATAGATATAAAGGAACATGTCACTGAGTGCAACAGTTGTTTGGTCTCTTATTATTGATTTGATGACCACATGAGAACTATAGAATATTAGCTGCTTTATCATGTTATTATAAGCCTGTGTTATATCATGTGTACTGCAGCGCTCCCAAACCAGCTCCAGCAGTGGAGCCCCAGTCCGTGCAGGCAGAGTCGGTGGAAGACGGAGACGAGAACTGCAAGCTGAGCATGAGCGAGAAACTGGCCCTCTTCAACAAACTGTCTCTGCCGGGGAGGCAGGAGGCTACTCCTACTGACGGGCCCCCCGAGAGACGGAGGCAGAAGGGGGCCCGGTACCGCACACAGCCAATCACTGTGGAGGAGGTCAGCCTGGTGAGGAGACAACACAGTCAAACTAAACTTTATTTATATCACGTTTTATACAAAATACCTTTACATGTATCTGACCTTTGACCTTTATCTGTGTTCAGCTCCAGAAAGGCCCCGTGCAGCTTCCTGCCTTCTGTTTGTCCCCTCATCTGTCTGACAGACAGCAGGCCTCGTCTGTCAACCTCAAACCCAGTGAGGTCCGCCTTTCCCAGCCTCGACCCGACGCCGGCCCAGTGCCCGCAGAGCCGAGCAGCCCCACCAATCAGGGCCTGCAACGGCACGACTCCGAGCCCGGCTTGAGAGGGATCCTGAAGAAGAGCAGCTCCGGAGGCTCGGACTGGAGCCGGACGGAGACTGATTTCAGCCATGAACAGAATGGCGGCGGCTGCGAAGAGGCGGGGGCACACAGGAGGACGGAGAGCTCAGAGCGGCAGGACGTCCCCGTGCCGCCACGCAGGGAGAGACGTCAGGCCTCGGGTGGGGAGGGAAGCTCGCTGCCCGCCGCCCCCTGGAGGCAGAGGGCTCGGACCAGGAGGGAAACCATTGCCTGTACACCGATAAGAGCCTTGTCAGAGCAGGACGCTCATCAGGAGGAGAGACCCTGTCAGACCACGACACAGGAGGAGCTGGTTTCCAGTGTGGAGAGCAGCTCAGACACGACTGAGAGAGTCCAGTAAGTCTCTGATGGACTGAAACAGACTGTAAAAACTGGAAATCAGGAAGGTCTCGCTCTGATGCTTATGTGACACATTGAAGTAGGGTGATGATAATTTAGGAGGGAACATTGAATACTTTGAATATTTCAGATATTTACGGCGACAAAAATGATCAACTTTCAGTCACACTAGTGTTGATGTTCTGTTGTTTATGTTCTATGTGATTTCTCCAAAAGACAACAGAACGAGGAAGAGAGCGTGACGAAGATGAATGAGGACGCCACGACCACAGGACACGTTCACGTCACGCTGGTAGATGAAGCCAGTGACCTGCAGGAGACGACCAAATCCAGCAGGAGTCAGGTAAGAAACAATGTGATCACAGGGAGAAAATCACTGTCCTTTATTTGTCCCCCTCACTTTTAAGGCTTCGGTTTGATTTGCTCACTCAAATCTTCAGACAGTCGAGCTTCAAGAGATGAGAAGAGAGACGGACATGTTGATATGTTCAGTGTTTTCAAGTTTTACACACAGCCCCAATGATTAAACTTAGAGCCATCACCTGACTGTTCTGCTCTGGAGATTTGGATGTCGAGGTCTCCGGGTTCGCTCTTGGTCAGATCTGTGTATTCCAGTGAAACCAGATCCAGCATCTGTTAGCAGCAGCGTTTGCAGCAGAGTTTGAAAGGTGATAAATGTCTTGCAATCAGACTTAAGTTACTGGGAAAAAATATCTGGACCTGTTGGTGTTTATATAGTGGGATCAGTTTGAGGAATGTAAACAGATGATTATTCTGCTGGTTAAACCCTGTTATGACCTTGTGACCTCGGCTGGTGACAGTATGTTTGTATTCATTTTAATCCTCTTTCCTTGTTCTGTTCATGTCTGTTTTAATTTTAACCTCATACTTCATGTTATATTTTTCACTCTCCCGCCTGTAGGAAGAGACAGAAAACCTTCCTGTGGACAGTGTGGACCCTCAGTGCTGGGTAAGTCTTAACTGAATTCACTCATCCTTCTAAATCTCCATTACTAATTTTACAACAGCTTCAGCCTCCATTCTCTCTTCTAATTCCTCTTCTCTCCCAGGAGCCCGTCTTTGCCTCTGTCTTTTCTAGCAGTACGCCCCAATATATCATGTGTTTCAATCAGGTAACCGTTCGAGTCTCTGCATGACAGATTAACAGCTGCTTCCTGGTGTGTAGTGTTCTGTATGCAGTGATGACGACGTATGAAGTTTCACTCACGCTAACGAGTCGAATCTGTCACCCGCAGTGTGTTTTTGTGTGAAAATGAGCCTTTTTCTGGAGTGATGCATCGCAGCTCTCATTTCAACAGTTTCAGTGTTCATTGCTGTTCTTTCTCTTATTCTTTTATGCTTCTGCACTTTTATCTGTCATTTCCCTTTTTTGGAAATAAAAATGTCATTCCCTCAAAACCCAACTTTCAAAATTGGATTTATTAAACTAAAATTTATCAAGTCGACAAAATAACAATATGATTTGTCATATTTTGGATTTTTCTGATGTGCTTCCTTGTCGAGCATCACATTTTTCTTCATTCATTCATTTCATTTTCGAACAATGCACATTAATCTGAAAATGTGCCGCTGTTGGCAAATGTGTTTCCAAATAAATCAGGTTAATTCAGCTTTTGTTCTGCATCATATTTACACTGAAGAACCCACTTGTTAACTTATGATCCATGTTTTTCTGTTTTCACTTCACCATCAGACAAATCTGTCCTTTGAGGCACAAGAGGTCTCGTCTCCGACCAAGAACCTGGTTCAGCCTCAGTGGAGACAGAAGGTGACACAGAACAAATTTACTTAAATCTTTTCGTATCTTTCATTCTTGAATTTTACATTAACACATCTATACACATCTATATGCTATATTGTATTATTTTATATTATAGTATTGTATTTTATTATTATTATATTATATTACCGTAATGCACTATACCTTTACCATTAGCGGTAGCATTACCATATCCACTGCTGCTATTACTCTGTACACACTCAGGGATATAGACTCAATTTTCTGTTATCTGCTACTGCTTCTGTTACTGCCTAATTTATTGTTTTATTGTTATTATTGTGTCTATTCTTAGATTTTATATTTTATATTATACTTTATACTTTGTATTCAAAACAGTGCAATATATGAGGAATGATGGAGATGTCAATTTCCCGGAGGGAACCTCCCAAAGCGATTAATAAAGTACTCTGTCTGTCTGTCTGTCTGTCTGTCTGTCTGTCTGTCTGATTCGTTGACTGTGCAGGTGAAGGGAGTGGAGGATGAAGCCGAGGACACACAGCAGGAGAGGGACGAGCAAGAGGAAGGGCGAATGGACAACCGAGGTCAGTTTACTTCCTTTCAACTTACTCACCTTCTTTACTCTTACAACCCCTCACCTCTGTGCTTCCTACCTTTTAGAGCCAGAATCAGACAGAAATGACGCCTCTCACATCAGAAGACACTCCACTGAAGCTCCAACATGCACATCTGAAGGTCAGAGAAGCATCAGTCTGTAACAAAGTTTAAAAAAGCTCACTGATATAAAATCTCAAGTATTCAAAGTTTGCACTTCCTGTCCCGCCCCCTGGCAGCTCCACAGAGTTCTCCGCTCCCCGTGACTCCACATGAGGTGAAGGAGGAGACGCCTGTGGACGAGTCAAACACCTGTGATGGAGGTTTCTACAGAGATCAGTCGCCTCCCTCCGCCTGCGCCGCCCCACCCTGCGTAGACGCCGCAGCCACGGAGAGCGAGCAGGACCTGGGCGTCTTCTGCCAGACCAACGCGCCCATGTGAGCCTGGTTTTTATCACAGACTGTGAGATCATTGGCCTCGACTATCACTGTGTTATCAGATCTAAAATATGCAGGGATGTGAAGTTAAATTGCACCACATCACTAATAGTAATTATACAGTTCACTGACAGACACCAGGGCATAAAACCTGTATGAAACATATAGTGATCATATTAGATCATCTCTGCAAATCCTACTTATTCTTTGTATGTATTGTAATATATTATTAACTGTTTCTGAAAAAGACATTTTCCACTTAAACATTTTGTATCTGTATTGTGTCTCAATAATTGTTGGCCACCAAAACTCTTGTAGCTCAGCCAATATGATGATTTTTACACTTTTAAATGATATCAATGTTGTTTATGTGCTGAGTCCATCATGTCATGATTCGGATGATTCCAGCTCGTCCATGTTGTTGCTATTGACGCAAACCTCGTATCTTTTCATTGACTCCCCATCATTTAGTTCCAAAATATCTTGTCTTTGTTGGAAAGTATTTCATTGTTTGACTCTTAATAGGTTTAGGAAACTTCTGGAGTTTGCTTATATAATTTCCAATATGTCTCAAAAATCATTGATGGTACTTAATTTCAATAAGAGGTCAAGAATAAATTGAGTCTGAGCTGCATTATACAAACTGGCCCTGATCACAATGACATCACAATCATCAGCTAGAAAATATAAAAACCTCATGGAGTGTATATGTTATGTGTGTGTGTTTGCAGGTTGACCTCAGCGGTAGCAGAGCACAGGCGTTCGGTGCGTCCGTCCCGTCGGACTCAGGGCTCCAGGAACCCTCTGAGGGCTCTGGCTGCCAGAGAGGACATCAGGCAGGACTACATGGGAGAGAGAGTGAGCACAGCTTCAGAGGAGAGGATGCAAACAGAGAAGAGTGAGAGGGAATATTGTCTCTTTTTCATTACCTTTCTTTTTACTTTGTCTTTCTTATTTAGCCTCCATATCGTGTGTTTTTTCCCCACAGAGTCCAAGAACTCAGATTCACATCTCAGCAGGTCCGAAGACTTCAGCTCTTCCTCAGATGTTGTGACTAACAGGTCTCATCCTCCCTTCAACAGCCTGATGCTCATTCACATCAAAGGTCAGAACAGATTTGGTTTATCTGATTGGACAGTTTCCTCATGATGCCGTCTTTGTGTTCAGTGTTTTATATGAACTGGTGTGTGTGGTGACAGGTAGGCGGCATGTCCAGGTGCGTCTGGTGGAACCCTCAGTGCGCTCGCTCAACAGCGGAGACTGCTTCCTGCTGGTCACTCCGGAGCACTGCGTCCTGTGGAGCGGAGAGTTTGCCAATGAACAAGAGAAAGCCAAGGTGCCACAGAGCATCACACTTCAGTGTTTTCATTTTTCCAAGACAGTGTGTTGGAGCATAAAATGACAGGGTGACAGTGAAATAGATGCACAGGCTATAAGACATTTTGTGCCATGAAATGCAAATTTGAAAATGTGTAAAAATGTCATTTCACCGGAAAGCCTCATTATCATATGCTCAGATGCCGTGAAATGTCACTGCATATATTTTTGGATGTTCTGAATTAAAATGATAATGTAACTGTTTTATAAATATTCCATATTCATGTTTTTCATTTCATGCCACAAAATGCGTAAAATGGCATTTAAAAAAATTAAATTTGATGCAATAAGAGCATTTTGTGCAGGAAACAGCAACAGAGGCAGTAAAATGCATTAACACATACTAATACTGACTCGACTGATGCTTCATGATGCTTCCTGATGTTTTCTGCTCTCAGGATACAGAATCAACCTTTATTATGCTTTCAGTTTACAAAGGTTTAGCTAAATGTGTTATATAAACGTTTTATAGAAAAGCAGTGGAAGGACCTGTTCTGCTATTAGAAACTGATCGTTCTTCTTCTCAGGCGTCCGAGCTGGCGTCATCCATCCAGAGTGGGAGGGATCTGGGCTGTCAGGCCTCGCAGCTCGTCCACCTGGAGGAGGGTCTGAACTGTGACAGCGGCCTGGCTGCAGACTTCTGGAGCCTCCTGGGAGGGAGGACACAGTACAGAGGTTAGAGGTCAAACTCTCGAAGTTTCTCCGAGAACATTTTTTTAAGGACGACTGTGTTTATTATTATTTCTATATGTAGAAAGTCACACAAAAGTAAAGGACAGATAATAAAGACGTGTTTGTTCTTTTATTTTCAGTTTAGTTGTTTTCATCTGATGTGACTCACGACAGGTGTAATCACATCACATGACAACAAACAGTGAACAATCAGAACTGTACCACATGTTTCTGTATCTGTTCCTCTCAACAGGAGCCAGTGCAGAAGAGGAGGATGAGCTCTTTGAGCGAGGTGTGGTGGAGTCCAACTGTGTGTACAGGCTGGTGGAGAACAGGCTGGTGCCTCATGAACAGGCCTGGGCCTCCATCCCCAGCGTCTCCCTGCTGGGCCCTGCTGAGGTCTGAGCTTTCTTCTGGATCCTCCTGCTGCTTGTTGTTGATCATCTGTCATTTCTCATTTGTTTCAGAAAAGTCTGTTTTAATGGCTGATTTTGTGTGTGTGTGTGTGTGTGTGTGTGTGTGTGTGTGTGTGTGTGTGTGTGTGTGTGTGTGTTCATGTCTGTGTGTGTGTGTGTGTGTGTGCAGGCCCTGGTGTTTGATTTCGGCAGCGAGGTGTACCTGTGGCATGGACAGGATGTTTCCGTCAGCAGAAGGACTGTTGCTCTCCAGCTGACTCACCAAGTGTGGGTTGGAGCTTATGACTACAGCAACTGTCGAGTCAATCCACTGAATCCCACACGGTGTAACCCCAGCATGCCGCTGTAAGTTCTCACTGCAGGCAGCAAAGCTTTCAGTCCACACTAAAACAACAGCACATCAATATTAGACACTTTACATAAAGAGTGGAGTACGACTCTGAGTGTGCTGTATGAGCACACAATAAAGAGGCTGGATGTAATTCCACACTACATACAGCATTAAGTTTACGGTGTGTGCAGCAACACCCCCAGACCCCAGCGGTTGGTGTTTAGCTCACGCTGTAAAAGCAAAGCAAACGGCTTGTAATTCCACAGTGCACACAGACAAACCTCCGGGACGCAGCATTGTGTCCACATGACGCGCTGTAAAATCCCAGCATGCTGTTCTAAGTCCACACGACACGCTGACACGCCGCAGCTGGCAAAAGACAGTTGTTTGGAAATTCAAACAAGTCGACAGAAGGCCCAGTTTACTGCAGCACACTGTGCAAACATACATCCACACCGAGAGCCGACGGTAAAGTCTACACTTCATCCTGCAACCTGATATACTACACTGGCAAAACTGTGGCTCAACAGTGCAGCCTTATGTGATTTTTGACAGCCGTTAATCTGCTGACTTTCCACTACATTTTGGAACACTGGCTGCAGAGATTTGCTCTGATTCAACAACATGAGCATCATGTAGATCCAGCTCTGATGTCGGGTGATAAAGCCTGGCTCACAGTCGGTGTTCCAGTTCACCCCAGAGATGTTGAATGGGACTGAGGAAAGTCGAGTTCTTCCAGCACCAGGGAGCATTTCCATTCACAGTGTGACTCCAACTTTGTGGAGTTGTTAAAAATATCATCGCATGCTGCAGCAGATGACTTAATGAATTAATGAACTTAAACCAGATCATGAAAAAGGAAATAAAACAGACTAAAAAGGCACAGAAATGACAATACATGTCCACATACTTTTGGCCATGTAGTGTTTACAGCCATAGGTTTATTTAGGGGAACACACATAAAGAAGTTAATATAGGCCAATAAAACAAGTGTATATTTGCTGCATCTGAAAACTGACTCCTTGTAAAGTTGGAGCTGGACTAAGTCGTTAATCGTGTCCTCAGGAGGGGGGAGGGTCGTCCCAGCTGGGCGTTGTTCGGCTGCGTCTCCGAGCACAACGAGACAGCTCTGTTCAGGGAGAAGTTCCTGGACTGGACGAGCCGGACCGGAGGCAGAGAGGAGGCTGCTGTCGTTACCAAGGAGACGCAGGTTCATCTCAGTCAAACGTCCTGCAGCACAGACACCACTCATACATCATTTTCAACTTCCTCTGACCCGTGTCTGTCTCTTCACAGCCCGTCCCAGTTCAGTCCTCCCAGTCCCAGCCCGTGTCCCCGTCACCAGACCTCCTGAACGCCTGTGATGCCAAAGCTCTGGTGTCGGGTCAGTCGCTGAAAGGGGACGGCTTGGTCCACAACGTGCTGGCTGGGGTGGACGTCCAGAGGGGCCACGGGGTCATCACGCTGGAGGAGGGGGGTCAGATGGAGCTGCAGACGGTGGCTGTGGACACCTGGCACGTCCAGGAGTTTGACGACAGCGAGACGCCCGTGGAGAGCAGCGGGCAGCTTCATGAAGGAGACTCCTACGTCATCCGCTGGACATACAGCATCAACTCTGTCGGTCGGTGACGTTCATCATGTAATAATCTGCACTTTTGGAGAAGAGCTTCAAATACAGAATGATTTCTCTTCATGCAGGCTAATGATGAGCCATGTTTTTCGGCAGATAAGACAAACAGCCCTGATGAGAGTAACAGAGACGCTGGACTTAAAGAAAACACAGCCTTGTTCCTGTGGAGGGGACGTCACTCCAGCGTCAGTGGACGGGACACCGCTGCCTTCCTGTCCATTGGGACGAACAACCACGAAGAGTCACAGGTGTGGCCTTCAGAATAGATCTGCACGTGTATATATATGACTATAACTTAAAGCAACAACACTGTGAGAACATTTTTGTTTCACAGATGCATGTTTTATGTTCTGACAGCAACAATAATTTTATGATATAGAAGGATGTTTTTACACACACACACACACACACACACACATATATATATATATATATGTGTGTGTGTGTGTTAAATAGTTAAAAAATGTTGATTTTTTTTTAAATAGTTAAAAAATGTTGATTTGGTCATTTTCACATTATTTCTGCCCTTTAAAGGGAACAATACCAGAAGTGCATTGAGCAGCTGAACCATCTCAAATACACATATACATCTCAAACACTCAAATATTTCTTGTTCATGCAACAATAATGTAACATTGAAAGAAGCTACTCTTTATTAAAACTACTTTCACATGAGTAAAATTTGTACTGCAAATACATCTATACTTGTGTGAAATGTTGAAGGCAGAGCTTTTATTTATACCTTCACTTCATAAAAAATTAAATAATAATATTATATGCTGACATTTTCATTTCCCCTCCGGACTGCTGTTGTTTACATCCTCCGTGTTTGCTGTGCCGTTCCTGAAGGTGGTGGTTCCTCAGGGAAAAGAGCCTCCCTGTTTCCTGCAGCTCTTCCAGGGAGGTCTGGTCATTCACAAGGGCAAACGAGAGGAGGCCTCCACTAACGCAGGTACAGTCAGGGAATGTCTTCCTTTCTGTTTTCCATTGTCATGTGATTTAAAATAAACACTCCTCTCTGTCGGCTTCAGCAGAGTGGCGTTTGTTCTGTGTGCGAGGAGAGCTCCCGGAGGAGGCCTCTCTGCTGGAGGTGGACTGCTGCTGTGCAGGTCTGAGGTCCAGAGGCTCTGTTGTCCTGCTCAACAGCCAGCAGGGGGAGCTGTATCTGTGGACTGGCTGTAAAGCTCATGCAACCTCCAGAGAGGTGAGCAGGAGGGCCGTGGAGCGTCTCACTCAAATGTAAGTCACATCCGCTGGGGTTGGATTTCAGAGGATCTAGAGATACTTTAAGATTGAAGGTTGAAATCGTTTTCCAGCTTGTGAGTCTTCTGTGTTCATCAGGTGTCCGGCAGAGTTGGGTCTGAGCCCAGGCAGCATTGTGAAGGTGCAGGTGGTGGAGGAAGGTTCGGAGCCTGCAGACTTCTGGACAGCACTGGGACCAATGGACAGGAAGGCCTACGACTGCATGCTGCAAGGTAGAAAACGTCTCCTCTCCCTGGACGTTTTCTCTCAGCCCTGCAAAACTCACATCTCTGTCTTCTGTCAGATCCAGGAAAGTATAACTTCACACCTCGTCTCTTCCACCTGAGCGCCGCCTCTGGGAGCTTCCAGGCCGAAGAGCTGCAGAGTCCAACGCGGCTGCCGGGGCTGGTCATGGCGATGCCCTTCGTCCAGGAGAGTCTGTTCTCTGCACCACAGCCAGGTGAGAGGACACCCAACACGCCTTTAAATTAAATAAATAATAAATCAATGTTGAGCTTGAAGAGGTTCATTTCTCATCTTGTGAATAGTTTGACAAGAAATTCAATTAGCACAAGGTCAATGTTTCTTTATAAGTGACAGGAAACTTTCCAGAGCTCTTAATGACCTTCTCATAGTTTGGAGTTATTATCCCATCACCTAAGTATGAAATTATACATATAGATATACAAAGAAGATTTAAAAATAAAAATATTTTATTCCACATTCGCTTTGTTTTTTCTTTGCCTTGCACTTTTTTTTTTGCTGCCAAAACCCTCACATCAGGACAGGAAAGTCAAAGTCTAACTCGATTTAATTTTAATCTAATTCCACCTTATTGTCTAATATATCCTCTCTCCTTCTTGTCCATCTTCTAGCCTTGTTCCTGCTCGACAACCGTCTGGAGGTCTACCTCTGGCAGAGGGGTCAGCCCGAGCAGACCGAGAGCTCGGCTTCGGCCTGGAGCCGCTGGCACGACGAGAGGAGGTGCTCCATGCAGACGGCGCTGCAGTACTGCAAAGGTACGAGGCAGCTGACTGACGGGAGCGAGTCAGAAGAGATAGAGTTGCTGGTTGTTGTTGTGTATAAACAATGCAATGATTTTTCTGTGTAACAGAGATGAACCCAAGACGCCCACCGCAGGCCTACCTCATCTTTGAGGGCTCAGAACCTCTGACCTTCACTAACGTGTTCCCCCGCTGGGAGAAGAGCCCGGGACCCCACACACAGGTACAAACACCTACATATGTAATGGATTACATCTTATAGGTGAGCAGCCAAGAGTGTTTTAAAGATGTCTGGGATTTTGTCCAGGTAAAAAACAAAACAGCAATTTTCAGTCCAACTATCTTCATTATTGATGATTAATATGAAAAACATTAAAGGGCAAAACCCAACCAATAGTTTTCTCATTACACTGCCTCCAGCTTTTATCCTGTCCCTCTGAATACATTTCAATTTCAGAGTCACAAACTATCCTATTATGATCTTCTGAGAGAATTCTCTCCAGGACCTCTTCCTCTTGTGAGCATGACCTTTTACCTCTTGTATAATTTCCTGACGTAAATGCAACACGAGTCAAGACGGAAACACATGTCGTGCTACTAAATTCAACTGTAGCTTCTGTTTCTGAAATCATGTTAACAAGAGGAAGAGATACCAGGTTCTCCGTCAATAACAGCCTCAGGTAATGAGAATAATTGAATATTTGTTGGGCTTTTTTTGGCATCAGTTACCACAGTTAAATTCCACAAGGATGCTTTTATAATGAATGAGTCACAATGTGGTAACAAACTGTGAAGTAATGGAATATTTTACCCCTGACTGACTGTCCTGAAGTTACCTCTTCCAGCAAATCACTCATCACATATTTCCTATTTTGCAGTCCAATCATTAATAAGTCTGTTGCTGGCAGTCACAGCCACATCTGCCTCTCTCTCCCCTGGGTGTGTTTGATGTGTGTGTCAGGGCGACGCGGGGCGGGTGAAGCTGACCTTGGTGCAGGACGCCCTGGCCCAGCTCATGAAGACCCAGTACCCTCTGGAGGAGCTGCTGCGAAGCCCCTTACCTGAAGGAGTGGACCCCCAGCACCTGGAGGTCTACCTGTCTGATCAAGACTTCCAGGTAAGGGGAGCAGCATGCAGTGACGTCCTTCAACCAGCAGGCTGCAGTGTTCGCTTTGCAAATGATAATAGATGCTAGATGATAAATAAAGAAGCTTTAACATTTATATATTATAATTAATAACATCGTTTCCTCCATGAATAAATCACCACAATTATGTTTCAGACTATTTTGGAAATGAAGAGAGACGAATACGCCTCCCTCCCCAACTGGAAGCAAATTGATCTGAAGAAAAGCAAAGGGCTGTTTTGCTAAACAGTGAGGACAGGTGGAGGCTGACGGATGCTCCTCCTCCACCCAGAGGGCCGGACGTCAGGGGGATATTTGCACCATGCTGCTGCACAAAGGACAAAGGACTGCTCACGACGTATTACAAAGAAAGAAATTCACCTTTATTTATGTCAAATTAGTATGAGTGTGTGGACTTTTTATCAGACGTGGATTTCTCCGTAGCTACTGTTCAGAGCAAAAAAACAACAACACATTTTCCTATGAAAAACTTCATCTGTACAAATCAATGAAAGATAAAAAGAAAAGGCGTGTGGGAGTGAGGGAAGGACATCAGTAACAAACTGTGGGATAAGGATGAGGAAAAAAAAGGAGTGCTTACAAAAAAAAGATCGATGCTAATAAACAATGTAAACGAGAGAAGAAAAAAAATAAAAGGCTAACCACTTTCTAAACGTTTCCTCCTCGATCGATACGTCAAAACATCTCTGCATCTCGCTTGATTTCAGTCAACAGATTCTTTCTGATTGTCACCAAAACCTTAGGAGTTTGACTCCATAATCTACGCTGTGTATTTAGCAGTCATGTGTGTGATGTGTTCATCTGTCTGTCTGCCTTGTGTTTACAAAGGATTGCTGCCATGTGTATTGTAGCCTGAGCCCATGTGTTCACTGTGGCTGTGGGTGATGCCTTATTAGTCACTATTAGCTATGCATGAGGGAGCAGGTAGACAAGCTCCAAAAACATCCCTCCGGCCCCAAACAACACACTGATTCTGCTTCACCTCCTGTTCAAAACATCCACAGCACAGCCATGCATAAACACACACTGTATCTCTGACAGATAGAACAGTAACAGTGAGTGGCGACGTAATTAAAATAGCCTGGTCTACTTTGATATTTGTGTAATAATCTCGGCCACATGTCAATAGAAACAGCTGATACAGTTGAACTAGGTTGCAAATAGCTCTTTCTCGTTTCTTCTCTCACTGCTCAGCACTGACTTCATACAAGGGAAGAACAAGACTCGAAGCGTCTTAGAATCAAAATATGATGCGATTGTCATTACATTAAACAAAGTATTGGACAAGTTAAACTTTGCTGCTGCTATGTAAAAAAAATTCAAAACCACAAATATGAATCTGCTGGTGGCGCCAGATGGAAAGTTAAGGGAATCACCCATAGACTGTATAAAATATGGACATAGTGTCCGTGACGTCACCCATAGGTTTCTGAAGAACAAAAATGAAGCAAATCGTAGTGCGTAGCCATCTTGGTAGCCTACCTCCGGTTACTCCAAATATGGACAAAGAGGTGGAGCGAGGGCGGAGCTGAGGCGGGTCGAATGAACGCTATTGGCTGAAAAAAGCAGCTTTATTCGAAATAATCAAACTAGCTACGGCTAACTAGCTAGGTTAAATGCTAAATATCGTTGCTAGCCGGCTAACCCCACGACGATCTCTTTCCCAAACTCAGTGACTAGAATTAGCCGGGGTGTCGCCCTTTAGACCGTCAGTGGCTAGCTGTCAATCAAAGTGGCGCCACTTAGATTGACAGCTATGAATTGTGCATAATGATGTATGCTGTATATTTTAAACGAACGCCTTATAAAAAAAAATTTTCGGTCGTAAAATCGGACATTTTAACATGGGGCTCAAATGTAATTGACTGCCTTCTGCGGCCTACTCTAGCGGTTATTCGAGGAACTGCAGCTTTTTTGCACTTCCGCATTGGCTTCATTTTTCCGCGCCGGAGGTTGCCGCTTGGGATCACCAAAGTCTTTAGGATTCATCCTCTGGGAAGCATGAATGAATGTCTGTCTGTCCAATCCATCCAGTACATTAGTAGACTGACAGAAAGACTCTCATATAACAGCCTCCATTAACCAGAAGACATTGCAGCAAAGGGTCAAAAGGGCATTACTTCACCGAAAAAGCTTTTACTCTCCAACTACAGCTGGGTGATTTCTAACAGCATAAGAGCATCTGAGGGATGTTCCTCGAGTCACGCTGACCCCACAGATTGTAAGTAAGTCGGCCAGGTCTTCCATTGGTCCGCTGAGTCGGAGCCCCCTTTGGGTTTACTGGCTAACTGGGTGTTATTTTCCTCAGAATGGATTAAGCTGGCTAAGCCTCCATGTGACTGTGCGGTGCCGGAGAGATTGGATTTAGGCCCACTGCTGGGTGATGGTGCACTCGAGAAGAAATTTCCAAAGGCCTCTGACTTGAGGGCGGCTTACAGCTTAAATGGACTCTACAAAGATCTGCTGCAGGGCTATATACAAAAATAATGACACCTGTGTGTGAATCTTCTGATCAGATATCTGTGTAGCTGTTGCACATTTTACTGGTGATAAAGTATAAATTTATGTGAGATGCAAAAATGAGGGACAGATGAAGTGGCTGCATCCGTCCTTATTAAGTCGGACCGGGTGATGAGTTTAGCCTTTTCAGTGCCGTCTGCCTGAATATGAGCCTGTTAATGATCAATTTAAGTGCAGAATGTTGAAAGCTCGAGGATATAATGGACGAACTCTCCTGCTGCCGTTTGTTTGCGTCTAGATGGCCTGTTCTCTCTGAGCGTCAGCCGCAGGTATGCTTCGCTCCGGTTCAGAGGCCAGCGCCGCCTCCCGCAAAACCACCATGTGATCCTCGGCCGCGTGGAGCGACTGGTCGATCCAGTCCATACTGCCGGACATGTGACAGGCGTTGCGGGTGACCAGCACCAGGTGGCTGACTGAGAGCAGCAGAGCCGTGGCCCTGAGGAGGAAGAATCGATTTTTTTAACAGGCTGTTTTTTTTGGCTGCTGGGTGAAAAACACTTAAAAGAAAGCTTGAGAAAAAAGTTTTTGGGGAGTGGAACATGGAAACAGAACATAAATTAAATCTGATCAAATGATTAAGACAAAATTCTGAGCAACATTTTCCCGGTGGCATCAATTTGCCGGAACATTTGTATTATTACATTAAGGATAAATCAATCCAGTGGTGGCTCCTCTCCAGCTCTCTAATCAATCATTAGTAGGTCTTTGTATTATGCTATCAAACTCATATAAAAAAAGCCCATTTAAAATGATGGGACAACTGATGTGATTACCTGGCGTCCAGGAGGATGGGATCCAGAGGAGGGTACATGGATCTGACCACGTCGTCCACCCTGTCAGACGGGACAGTGATGTGAGGATGTGAGGACGCAGTTTGGCTCCAGTCCATAATGTGTAAATGTTTGTGAACGGGGTGCGTTACCTTGGGCTGATGCGTTTGGCCACGGTGATGATGTCACTAAGGCTGGCTGGCGCTTTGATCTTTGCCCCTGAGCCCATTGTCATAGCGACCAGCTTCTCAGTCAAAGTGTGGCAGATCTGAGGAGGAAGCATCATGTGTCAGTCGATCAGTGAAAAAAAACAAAAACTAAAGGAGGAAGAAGTTCAGTTACCTTTAGGATTGAGATGCAGTGAGAGACCAAACCACTGTAGAGAAATATTCACAGAATTAGTTGACTCAGACTCAGCACAGTTCAAAGACTAATGTCAAACCAGAATGGAACCAGTGAGACGTACGAGGCGTCTTCGATCCAGTCCTCGTTCTCCAGGATGGCCTCGATGTGGGGGTTGGTGATCACCACGTCGTCCAGCTCCAGCTCCGACGGCTCGCTCTGGGTCTCCATGGCTCCAATCAGATCCACTGTGGGTCTGGAAAACAGGACAGAGATGGCAGAGGAAGCAAGGCTGGAGGGGCCAAACCAGGCCTCCAGGGGCCCTGAAGGTTTCATTACATTTAGACTGTGTGGATTCGGAAGTTTGAGAAGTGATAGTTTAACTTGTTGGACTGTTGTATAAAGATGTTCTCTGGTGTCTGAGCACATGTTCAGACTGTGGAGATTCCTACTTAAGATGATTTGAAATCTTTTATTTTGCTACCTGGAATTGGTCAAACATACATATAGTAACTAACTGAAGTGTAGAGGGCATCAGTAAGTTGAAAAGACGGTGGAAAAACAGCACACAGATATTAACAGTTACAGTAAATTAAGTCCAACTAAGGTTTAAAAGTACATAAATTAATTAACTGTGGTTTCAGGGTTAAGACGCCAACCTGGTCTCCCTCCACCAACAAGTATTTTTTAAAGTACTTAAACAGGTGAAATACTGTAATACTAGCTCTATTTGTACAGTATCAAACAGGCTGAGCTGAGAAACCTGTAGCACAGGTGACAGGTGAGCTACAGTAAGAACCAACCAACATATGAGACACTAGAATAAAAGACCTCAAAGACACTGAATGAAAAAACTCTCTTGCATTGCTTCACTGACTTGGAGTCGAAGTGGTGCAGCAGATCGTGAGGGTGGCAGTAGCGGTGTCTGCACACCACCACCAGGGCGATGAAGGAGGCCAGGAAAATGGTGGCCAGCACCCCGATGGCCACGATCACCACTGTCTCCATGGAGACTCCGGCTCCCACGGCGGCTGCAGGAAGCAACTCGTTGTCGAGAGGAGAAGAGTCCAATCAGGGTCGGATGATTGTCCGAGCTTGATTATGGACGGGTGCTCATCTAAGGAGGGGAGAGTAATTAGTGGTTTCAGTCTGATTGGGCGACATCAAACCGCAGAAGAGTGACATTATCGCCGCACTTCGGCAAGACATTACTCTGATTTCCTTGTTTGTTGAAGCACAAAGCGCCTCTGAGCCAAAGGAGGGGAGAATACAGTCAGCCGTGTTTTGTCTGTTTCTGAATATGGCACACCTACAACGCACACATAAAACCGATCTTTATCTGAGTACATAAGGAGCTGAAGTGCACTTGCCCTTTGTTTGCACTTCATGCAGCATAATGAGAGTGTTTGCTATACGGAGACCTTTTGCTCAACTGGGGGCAAACAGCCAACGACTAACATTATATTAATTCTATCAAGCAGCCACGAAGTGAAAAACTTGAACAAGCGCGTGATAACTTCCTGTTTGGATTCACTTTGATTAGCAGCTCCAGCGACACACACACACATTTAACCCTCTACAACTCGACCTTTGACCTCTTACCTTCTGCTGTTTTCAGTCCAGTTCAGTATTTTTGGATCGTCTGCAGTTTAATTTAGGTGACATGTTCCCACATTTAGCGTCTCTCTCTGAAAGTGCAAAGCTGCCCTTCTGCCCGCTCTGGTCACTCATTAACCCGTGCTGCCCCACCTCGTTACTCAAGTGTAAACTCTCCAGAGGGAAGCTGCCATTGGCTCCTCAGACGTCTCTCCATACAGTATAATTGATTTGTAATTAGCAGAGAGACAGCTGTGTGTGCTGTAACAAGCAGCAGGAGGCTGAACTTTCAACATTACAACATTGTGAACCTGCATTTTTGCCTGGATGATTATGTGAGATTCTGGCCGTGGAATGCTGTAATTCTTTAATCAGATTAATTTGGGTTACACTCGCCGTATCGTACAGAGCTTTCTCCCGTCTCCCAAAGCTTCTAGACTCCTTTTCTTTCCACAGACCCACAGAGTCTGAAAAGCTAAAACGAACCACACACAAACCAAGTGACAGGAGGTATTTTAAGGTGAAGAAAAACTCCACTTTTGTTATCGCTCACAATGTTTCTCCCACATTCTTCAGTGTCACCTGTGATGATAAAGAGCAACAACGCAGATACTGAAAAGTTACTCCTCTTAGTCAGTTTTTCCCTTTGACGTTCAAAACCAACTATAAGAAAGTCTGCAATAGAAAACAGTTGCTTTTACAGATGACCTCGTTTCTTCTACTATTTGAGTACTTAAGTACAGCTTTGAGGTACTTGTACTTGAGTATGTCCACTTTCTGCTACTTTATACTTTTACTCCATTACATGTATTGCTTAACATTCGTAACTTTCCACCAACATTTTAGATTCAAAACACTCGATTAGTTTTTAAAATATGCTCCACAAAAATTTAAATCTACAAGTTATATTGCAGCTGAAGACGTTACATAAAAACTCTTTATGATGTTCACATGATTCATTCGTCTTAATAAGACAACAGTACATAAAGATTCTTTAGGTGAATTATGCTGATTATACTTCTGTACTTTTACTTATTATAAGTAAAACTGAGTGCAGAACTTGGAGTATTTCTATACTACTATACTTTTACTGCAGTATCTGACTACTTTTTCCACCAGTGCAAATAAAATGATAGTTTCTGAAATAGAATAAACCAGAACAAAGCAAACAAACAATGCAAACAAGTCAAAGTGACACTATAATAATCTCCTTTGTTGGTTTAATGGGGTGTGTGCTTTCTATTTATAACACATCTGAGCTCCAGCACACATTATAAAAAAACATTAGAAAGTTTTTGTTCTGACTGAATCACTGTAAAATCAAAAAAACAAAATACAGTTAATAAAACTTAATTTTAAATTTCACCATGTGAGTTGTTTCCTCAGTGGATCAACAGAAACACAAATGATACTTCTACTACTGCTACTACTAAGTTTATCGACACTTTTAACATCACAATCATGAAATAAAAACATTTTCCAAAAGTTTGCACAACATTTTTGAAGTTAAGTTCAAACTCTTTCAAATTGACTGAAACAAACAAACAAACAAAGAAACAAACAAACAGCTGATTTCCGGTGACTCACCTCAACATTTTGTCCATTTTACTTCGATTCTTTTTAGGAGACAAAATAGTTTTCAGTCCGCCGCCGGTCGCGCGCGGAGACGGTACCGACATCTCCAAATCTGCGGTGTGAACCCGCTTGGGAGCGTGAACGCGCTTCAAAGCAGCCGACGTGAGCAGCGGTGGGCGACGGACGCGCGCCTGCAGACAAAGAATGAAACTAAAAAAAAAAAAGGAAATATGATAGTAAATTATAAAAAGTCAAATCAGAAATGTAAAAGGAATGACATGAGGAATGAAAGAAGGAAACTAAAGGAAAACTTTAGTAAAAGATGAGATAAATAAATAATTGACCATCATTAGACATAAAGTAAAAGAATTATTACGACATTAAAAAGTTTTGAAAAAGACTTAACAGAAGAATATTATACTAATATCCATAGTTCAGCTCAGAAGGTGGCGCTAATGCACCTGAAGAAGAAGAAGAAGAAGAAGAAGAAGAAGAAGAAGAAGAAGAAGAAAGTTTCAATCTNTCCAGTTGGAAACAGGTGGAGTTGAAATTACCTCCCGAATCTTTGATGTTTCCCCGTCGAGCAGATGTATACAGCGGCTTTACAGGAGCAGCCGTCACTCTGTCGTTAGTGTGTTGGTGGCTTTGCCCACCGTCTATAATTAGAGCCAATGGATTGTATCGTATTATAAACGTCCTTCTGTTGTCTCCTGCAGAACTTGTGATGGACAAACTGGTTTCGCCAGCTGCTGAGTCCTGCGGTCGAGTGGAGGTAGGAAGTGACGCATGGTTTCTCTACAGCTCTCCTTCATTTCGTTTCTCATTATCTCAGACGAGCTCGACGCTGCTCGACTGAGTCCACGTCTCTCTGGTGTTGTTCTTAAACACTAAACAGGAAAGCTCCATTACTCAGGGTTGACGATGAAACTCGTTGGCGCTGTCGACCGTCTGCCTTTAACTGATCGATGTGGTGGGAGGAAGTGGGTTTGTTTACAGTCCCTGTGGCCTTTCATGACATCTGTGGCCCTGTGGAGCTCCGCAGGCAGCAACACGGGAGGGGCGTTAAGTGTGTGTTTGTGTGTGTGTGTTGGGGGGGGGGGCTTTCTTTAACAGATGGCTGAGGGTGGCCTTTGAGAAGCTGCGGATCTGGAGCAGCACTCTGATGATTTATCTATTGCTTTCGGTCTCTTAATCAGAAACAGTGGGAAACAGTCTTCACTGTCAGCGCTTGACAACAGTCTTTGTGTTGGATGCCTGTTGTTGACAGAGTGGCAGGCGACTCAAATCTATTTCTCTCAGCCTCTCTGGCAGGTGTGGCCGCTTGAGCGGAAAATCAATCAACTTTTGTAAATGCTCGCTGTGTTTTTTCACATATTTTTGATGGCTATGATTCTGATTAAATTCGATGCCTTCATCAGCGGCTATATATTAAAGCTATTTTTCCCAGCCCGAGGACGTAATGAAGTTTTTCTCCTTTTCTTTCTTTACCTTGGCTGCGTCAGTCTCTCCCTGCGTGAGCACTTCATCAGAGCAGAGGCTGAAAAATGAGAATATGTTTGCTTGAAAATGAAGCTGAAGAAATTGTTGCCATGAACAATATTAGTGGCCGGTCTGCAGAACGAATTGCTGTTGAAGCCCATATACCCCCCATTGTATTCTCGGTGCCCGTCTTCTGTGGTTTGCGGGGGCGGTAAAGCTTCCCAGATTTTAAAAAAAGCGATGTTTTGTTTTCTCTGTTTATCAGCACTCTGAGGCTGGAGGCAAACCATGACAACACCATCTGTATCAGAAATGCAGCAGAAACGACTCAGTAATGTTGAGGCTTTTCTCCAAAAGATGGTTGTAAAAAAAAATCTTTTTATTTTATGCAAATGTTCAGTTTTGAGTTGTCTTAAAGCGAAACACACCACAACCTGAAGTGGTCCGGGTGGTTTGTTTGTGGCTTGTTACAGCAGATTGATTAAGGTATTGTGCATACGTAGCATCCCCCCTAATGGATCTGTGGTTTACATGCGCAGTTTGACACCTTGAGGTTTGTCACACATTGATTTTCCGCAGCTGCATTAAGCTTGAATGAGGGCAGATGGCGAGAAGCAAACATCAGCACGGCAGCCACAGATGGTCGTGCTATTATTAATCAATTGCTTAATAATCCAATATGAGATGATTCAAGTGCAGTGTGGGTGGATGCCGTGTGTGTGTGTGTGTGTTTGTGTTTGTGGTGGAAGCAACAAGTGGTTTGCGATGATGACTGATTTTCAGCCTGAATTTGTTGATGAGCTCGCCATGAAGTCTGGGACAAGTCATTCATTCAGCCTGGTATCATAAATCACATATTTGCATCAGTGGGTTTTACAACCTGTCAGGGTATATAGGTATATTGTAAACATATATGGGTAGTGACTGAAAAATGAGGAGCCGGATCAGGGAACCTCGTTGACCTCTTTTCCTGTGGAGGAATTCTGGGAATGTCTAAGTGGGAGGAGACCCTGGTGCAGACCCTGAGCAGACTGGTTATGTATGTATTATGTATGGCCTGGGAACATCTCAGGATCCCCCATAAAGAGCGGAGAACGTGACTCAGTCTGTGACCCTGAAGCAGATCGGCAGCAGAAGTAGAATAAGTGGATAAGTGGAAAATTCACCAGGCCTTGCAGAAAAGTGTGAGAACCATTTTTCACGTTTAATAAGCTGCATTAAATACTCGGCTGGTCTAAGCCTCTCTGGGACCCGAAAATCGTTAAATTTGGTTTAATTCCTCTTAAAAAATGATGCGTTCTAATCACAAAAATTTTATCACCCTCCAAATTTCCACATTTGTTCCAGCGACTTTAACTGTATTTGTAATAATCCCCACATTTGGCTTCGCACTCACATTTCGTCAATTTTCATAATCCTCAAATTTGCTAAAGAGCTACTCAGGGAGACAAATCCTGAAATGTGGTCCCAGCTGACATTTTAGTGTTTTGCCACTACAGGAAAATAAATCTGTCGTCTTCAAAATGTTGTCAAAACCGGTCGCTTAGGGGCCACCGGGGGACTTCTGATCCTGTCGTGTTCAGGAGGGATTTGTAGCTTTTTGATAGAGAATGAATGAGAGGCAGCAGTTCTGCCTCGCTCCACACATTTAGTCTGGGTGCACCCTGAGACTGTTTGGCACTAAAGGGATTGAGGAGGAGAAGCAAAAGAGGACAAACAAGAAAAACTGCTACAATCTGAGGATCCATCCAATGACAGTCTTTGTTTGAACTTCTCCCCTTGTCTCGTCGATGCGGAGGGAGACTCTGTTACTAAATGTATATCTGATGAAAGGACCTCTCGTGAATAGATTCAATGGGCTGCTCATTGGGAGTTCACTGGATTTGGCAACAATACAGCCAGCAAAAACAGTTTTGTATGGTAATATCTTGAAGAACGTTTGAGCTCATGACGTAAACTGTGGCACTGAATCACCGGCACAGTTCATAAATGGATGTGTCTGAATAGATCAGCGTCTGAATGCACTTCATGACACCCTCTCTCCATGCAGAATATTTCCAGTTTTAAGTGCCACTTGTGATATAGTTTGCTTTTAATGATGCTGTTTTATAAGACCTGTGTTGCTCGCAGGGTTCTGTGGCCTTTCAACTTATCAAAAAGCCAATTTTGTGCAAAGAGCGACTTCATAATCTCTTGACTTTGAAAATGAGGCACAGAAAATAAAAAAAATTCCAAAAGCAAAACTGGAGATTTTTTTTTGTGAATGTTCGCAGCTTTTGCCCCCGGGGATCTCCAATCCCCGAGGCTCCACAGGCTTACATGGCTTCCTGTTTTATAAGCAGCTGAGTTGGATTGCGTGAAGCCCTGTGCGACTGAGAGCGACACAATGGGGCCGGGTGGGGTGGGCTCAGATAAAGGGTGGAGGGCTCAGCGGAGTATAGGACGCCGAAATGTCCTTGAGAATCAAAGACTCCAGCAGGCTTTTAGCCAAACAGCTCCGCTTCTTCAGTGAAATCTCTTCCTCGCAGGCAAACGGAGGGAAACATTTTCCTTTTGTTGCTGCAGATTATAGGATGGAGCAGGCAAGTACGAGTACGTGCGCTCGTGTTTGTGGATTACGTGTACGGTTCATTTAGCAACACAATCATCTGAGTTGATCTTTTTTAAAAAAATGGTCACAATATGGAAAATTATTGTTGTGTTTAGAGATCAAATCTTTTGAAATCAATTATATAAAAGTACTTGGAGTGAAAGTCAATGTGTTGTATTTTTGTACACCACACATTTTTTAAATTTTATTTTTGATTCTGAAGACTTTCAAAGCTCTTACACTTGCCTACAAAACCACAACAAAAATGGCTCCCTCCTACCTGAACACCCTGATTCAGGTCTACACTCCGTCTCGCTCACTACGCTCGACCAATGAAAGGCGCCTGATACAACCACCTCAAAAGGGCCCGAGGTCAATAGCTAGACTCTTCTCCTCTGTGGTTCCCCGGTGGTGGAACGAGTTACCAAACTCTGTTCGATCTGCAGAGTCACTCTCAGTCTTTAAGAAAAGACTAAAGACCCAGCTCTTCACTGAACACCATGGCACTTGATAAACTCCTATAAAATGAACACACATACACACACACACACACACACACAAACACACACAAAAAAAAAAAAGTCTAATTGTATATTGTCATGTTTGTCCTCATTGCCTGTAGGCAGGCCCTATCTAACTTGAACCTTGATTTTTTTGGCACTTATCCAGGTTGTTTTCTCCTGACTAGATCCTTGCTTGTGTTGTATTTGCTCTCAGATGTACGTCGCTTTGGACAAAAGCGTCTGCTAAATGAAATTGTAGAATTGTAGAATTGTAGAATTGTAGACTTGAATAAACACTCAAATTCAATCTAATTTCCAACTTGGCTGTTTGACCTTATATGACCTTTTGATACATAAATTATATATTATCCAGATTGATAATTATCATCTTTAATTCATATGACAATTTGTCACATTCATACTCTCTCTCCTATACGTCTCTCTCTTGCTTTGATGGTGCTTTAGTTTTGATGACCAGATCAGTAATGTGACTTAAAAACTAACACCAGCTCCAGTCGTGCTGATGGAGAGTGCTTGGACCTCATTTCCTGTCCATAATTGCCGTGGATTTATACTTTAATGACGTACTTGTGTTTGATCCCGCCTGAGGCTTTGAAGATCAGTACACGTTTTTAGGAGCATAGATGCATTTTAGCACCTGTGTGATGACAGTCCTCTGCTCTCAAGTGGACAAATAAACTGTAAAGCTGGATGAGCTGGAAACACAGCAACCTGAGTGTCCGTGTTCTGTTTGGTGCAGAGCTGGTTTGTGTATTATGGGTTTTCAGGGATGTTTATTGAGCAGCTTCCTGTTGCAGAAAAAAACCAAGAAGGTGAAGTGTGAATGAGCTGAAACTGAAAAGTCTCATAAAGCTGAAGGGAGCGACACCTTTCACCTTGTCGCTTCAATCAGGAGAGACTGTTTATTATAAGACAAGTGGTGTTGATTAGGTCTTTACGGAAAGTTAACTTCATGAAATGATGAAGCTGGTGAATGTGAATATTGGATAATGATGGAGAGGTGGCTGCCAACAAGTACACGTTTAATTTACTGGGAAAAGGTCAAGAGAGATTAGAAGATTAAAAAAGAAATCATCACACAAGTTTTGTCTTAAATCCTCCATTACAGCCGAGACTCTTACAGTCAGTTAACGTTCCCCCTGTGTTCAATATGAAAGGAAGCTGGCACATCTGTTAAATTCACACTGCTCACTTGTTTCCCCACGACAGATAAGTCCTGTGATTTTCAGCCTGCCGTCCCTAAATTTGTCCATTACAGCAGAGGGGACGCGTCCTGACAGCTGGGGACCATTTCCAACTGTGTTCAATATTAAACTGAGCTCAGACAAGTGGAAGAGTTTAATAACATTACGGAAAAAATAAATCGTGCATACAGCCAGGCAACGCAAGTCAAAGCTGGTGACAATGTCATTTCTTCAAAGTCACTACAAATTTCAGAAAAGACAAAAATAACACTGTCAATAAAACACGTTGAAGTGTGTCAATGAAGTCGTCCTCGACCTGCAGCGACGGAACTCATCCAGCAGAAAATTCACCTCACATCTGAACAGCTTCCTTTAGGATCCTTGTCACAGCAGGTTTCTGTGGGTCTTTCTTCAATTATCACTGTTTCTATGAGCTGGAGGTGACTCTGTCAAAACTTGAGATTGGCGTCCAGATGAAGAGACGCTGGAATCTCTGACATATTTTTTATTAAAGGCAGAGGTTATAGAGTGAAGTCGCCCTGAAAATCAACTTTTGTTCAGCGTCAGACAGAATCGAACCTGTGGCTGTTTTCATCCACCCCTGGACTTTGTTCCTGCTCACTTCACATGAGCAAACAGTTAGGAGCTTGTATTAACGATTCCTGCTACATTTTACATGTTCAAACTCCAGCTTTCTTTTAATTTTTGTGTGACAGTGAGCACAGATGATAAATATTCTCCTCTTCCATGTGTATACTTTTCCCTCTCCCTGTACTCCTCCGTCCACTCTCTGCTGCCTCCACTTTGTATTCCTCCCAACATTTCCAACTTAATGTAATTGAATCAAATGTGATTTAAGGGATTACTCCCCTCTCGATTTCTTATCGCTGCACCGTAGAGCTGAGAAATTGCTTCCTCTTTAGATTCTGTGTCTAATCTTTAAGCAATTTCTTGCTTCCCAAAAGCCGAAGGGAGAGAGCGAGAGGACGAGAGAGGGGCCGACTATTTTATCTTAGTCGCAGGTAAATTGATAGATCCAGTGCTGCTGCGAAGTTATTCATACAGGCAATGGCTGGAATTGATTGAATTAACATAGAGATTTAACCTGAGTCGGGCACCCTCGTTTTAAAAAGAGATCTCCAGAGTTTTAATGGTACAGATATTTCTCGAGGGCAGAGCGAGAGCGAAACCTAGGTGGAAAATACAAAAGCAGTTTTAATAAGAAAGTTAAAGAGGCCGCTGTGTTAATGCATCTCCATTGCAACCGACATGACATTTCACTTTCAACTTAACAACATTGCCTGTGACATTCATGCAGGTAAAGTAGTTAGAGCGCCCGCTGACATTTTGAGGATGTCATGTGTGATAAAAGGAAAAAGTTATTTTTTTGGTTTGTGAGTTCTGTCTTTGCCAAAATTCAAAGAAATCAAATTTGAAAGTAGAGAAAAGTTTCTGTGGCTCTTTCCCTTGGGATTTACCTCCGACCACTTTTAATTTCTGCTTCAAGAGTGTCTGTGAAGTGAAACTACAATCTGCCATCTGCTGAGTGAGAAAATAAAATGCTGGTAACGTGGTGGCTCAGTTGGCTGTGTGTGTGTGTGTGTGTGTGTGTGTGTGTGTGTGTGTGTGTGTGTGTGTGTGTGTGTGTGTGTGTGTGTGTGTGTGTGTGTGTGTGTTGCTATAGTTTTGAGGACCAACTCTTGACAACAACCTTTCTTGTGAGGACATTTTGCCTGGTCCTCACAAGGACTATACTAGGATGCCTTGGTTTTAGGGTGAAGGTTACAAATACAAAAAGTTTATGGTTTGGGTAAAGGTTAGGATTAGACATTCAGTTGTGATGGTTAGGGTTAGGGTAAGGGGCGAGGGAATGCATTATGTCAATGGAAGGTCCTCACAAGAATAGCAAAACAAACCTGCGTGTGTGTGCGTGTGTGCGTGTGTGTGTGCGTGTGTGTACGTTGTTGTATAACAGCCCTGGTGGACACTTCCACTCAGCTGTGTTTCTGATGAGGATTACCGTCCACAGTGACCTCAGCGTTTTGTAAAATGATTCGAATCAATGATGGTGCATGACACCGCGGCGACGCTCTGATTGGCCAGCTATCACATGTCCTAATCAACCGTGTAGGGTCAGTCAGTCCTGCGTAGAGGACACGCTGCCTTCATGAACACCCTCTAATCTCTTTAATCAGATTCTATTACCGGATGTTCATATGTTACTCCACTCTTGCTCGACTGCCCTGACTTTAAGCCGACGTGACGCTCGGTAGAAGTTAAAGGCCGTGTGACAAGACGCCCGGGTGGAAGCCATGCGTCTACCGAAACCTCGCTCCGCAGCGCTGATGAAATCCACTCTGTGCTCTATTGATCTAGCCTGCGGTTTGATTGATGCCGTCTTTAAAAATTCATTAGTTTGAGGCATGGGGGAGCTGCAGGGCGGCGGGCGCTCCTACAGGGCACATTTGTCTATGTTTACAGAACCAGGAGCGTTCAGTCAACAAGAAGAAAAGAGGCCTGATGGAGGCCACCAGTGAGTCACAGTGTCACTGTGGAGCAGGCAGAAACACACGCACACTCGGGCCCACGAGGCGAGAAAGAAGGTGATATTCTGTAATTCTAAGTTTATATGCACCTACATATCTGTGTGTGGTTATTGTGGATGCCTGGTGTGAAGCAGTTCATCCTCTCCTGTGGGGTTAATGCAGGCTGGAACAAGGCCTGTTGTTCTGCACAGGTCGTTCATCTTCACATCTGTAACATTCATACACTTCATTTAGAGGCTGCGGTTGTTCAATTATCTCCCCGAGTCCTCGATCATAAATCAGCTGAGGGGGATTTTGCTTTTAATACACTGTGGCCACTGTTTATGTTTCCCATTTGTCATCTATTCAAATAATCGCATGATCTTTTCAAAAAGGTGAAAATCACAAAAACATTTTCATCTTTATTTTTTTTATCTTCACTTTGTTGTAGCCAAACTTTTCTAATTAGCTCAGGATGTGACAAACACGTTCACAGGCTGCCGAGCAGAAGCTTTTTCCAGCAGGTTTGAGGCTGAAAGCAGCAGTTTGGAAACAGTGTTTTCTGCTGCCGGAGGATTTTCATGTCCTGCTTTCTCCTCACTTAGTCCTCGTGTTTCCCTGCAATGTCCTTCTGCCTTTACTTTTACAAATTAGACAATGAATATGAATCACGGTCAAGCGACCGAGAGATTTTTTCGTTACATCGCAGCACTGATCAGAACGTTTGGCCACAACCATAACAATCAATTTTATTTTTGAATAGATTGAAATTGAAAACTTTATTGAAAACGATTCCCATTTTCAGTTTGTTAAATTGATTTGTCCCTTTTGTGAAACTGTACTGATGAACAGATTTCCATTGTTTATGTATTAATTAACCTATTTCTAATTGCTCTAAACTAAAGTCCTTTAGTTTGTTATCCAGGAAAATATTGATTCATAGATTTGCTTTATGAACATTTTGAGGTGTCTTGAATGCAGCTCAGATAAAATGCAGGTATGAATGTGAATTGACAACATGTTGGGATTGTTTTCCTTCATGCTGGGAGAAGCTCCTTGAATAGAAACAGGCAATAAATTTAAATGAGGAAGAAGAATAAGGTTTTAACAGATTAAGGGTGAAAAAAAGTCAGCAAGCTTATAAAGTATTTCTAATTGTTTAAATCTGGAGAATGCACAAATGTGTATCTAGATAGTTCTTTTGTAGTTCTTCTTTTGCAGGGAAATGAGTTGCTAATCTGTGGAAACCAATATCTACTAGGAAAATGAAAAAATAACTAATAAAAAGGCGGATAAAAGCATAAAAACCCACTTTAGTGCTACTAAATCAGAATTAGATATTAACTTATTAACTTTTACTTTTTAAGTCATAATTATGTTTGATTGATATGATTGACATGATTATTAAAATATAGATTTCAAAATGAAGTAACAATCACAAGATAAGTCAGTATTTTGTATTTGTATAACAATTCTTATTTTTATTTTTGTGGTTAGCATTTCATCAGTTTTTTTCTTTTGGCAGAAATGGACTTCCATACTTGTCACACCTTCTACTCTCTATCATTATTCATGCATTTGTGTGCACATTCTTCTTTATGAAAGTCCAATTCTCATCTTACAAAGGTCACATATACTGTAAACATTAGTCTCTGACCCTGTATGTCCCAAATGTCCCCAATCACTGTGATCACTGTGAGCATGTGGGATATTGATCCTCTGTGTTCCTACGATGCTGGATTTACCCAAATCAATGTGTGTGTGTGTGTGTGTGTGTGTGTGTGTGTGTGGTGACAGCAGTGATGAAACAGCAAACAAAGAGTTAATCACCTGAAGAACGTGGCACGCTGTGGAAAAATACCCTGACTTGATAAGCCGGGTCATTAAGACGTGACAATTAGGGCTCATTGTTAATTATAGCTGTGTTCTTCAATTAGTGCTGATTGGAGGCAGGTCCGGTCCCTGCTTAATGCTGAACAATGGGTCGGCAGGATGCACAGCTCTGACAGTGATGACAGGCGAGGTGAGGAGGGTGACTGAGAGTAAAACGCCACGAGGAAGAGGGACGTTAATGCCAAGAGAGAATTAAAAAGTGAGATGGAAAACGGGAAGTAAAAGGCTTTTGTCAGCTTAATCATCCTGCTGCTGTGATTGTGCTTGTAGCGAGTATCACATTGAAACCCTCCACCCACTCAGCTACCGCTACAGACAAATGCCCACAACGCTCTCACTTCCACATGAAAGCAGAGACTGAACAGAAGGCGATCCCCGCAGTCTGCGCTCGCAGCTCCCCCGCAGTGGATTCTGGGTCAGGTTGTATTCGCCAGCAGAGCAGAGGGAAAGCCTCGGCTGCCAGGACATCAAACGCCGCAGAGCTGCCGGCTTTTTGAAGCCGGGAAATGAGAATTTGCCTCTGCCTGAGCTTGCATCACCCGTGCCCCTCGCCCACTCCGACGATGGAGTGGGGGAAAAGTTCAGACACACCGGTCCACTCGGGCTTCGTCAGCACAGACCAGAGCCCACGCTTTGTTCTGCGTTTGTGTGTGGATGCGTGAGTGAGAGCTGCAACACGGAGGATGTGCAGGTTTCATTGTGCCTTATCTTCTGGTATACTATACTGCAGCACGTGTGCTCGTGTGAGTGACGAATACGCCTGCATGTGCATACGTTAGGTGTGTGAAGTCGCCCTGAGCTAACATCGCCACAATAGCGTTTTCTTCCTCATGACTCAGTGGGATGAAAAAGCACCTCTGGCTCCAGCTCCGTTCGCAGGAGGCTTGTGTGAGAACACAGCGCAGTAATGACTTCTCTCTTCTGCAAATAGAAACGTGCATATCATGCTCTCAGAGGTAGCGCCGGCGTCCTCAGGGGGAATGAATCTATATGGTGTACATGTACAAGCGCTGATTAGCTGTTTGTGCAGGTCCAGGATCTGTGTCGGTGCCGGCTCGCACAGGTCGAGGTTTGAATAATGAGATCTGACTATAATCTGACTTTATGCTGCAGAGAGCGCCCATTCATCTTCCTGTCATGGGAATTAGATATATGACTGGACGTTTACAGGCTTGGAAAAAGCCTCTGTGGTCGTAGCTGCTTCAAGCCCTTTGATGCTCTTTATACTGGCACCATGCACAGCCACTCAGATCCTTGACTGAACACAATGTTGTTTCTGACTGACACTGCTGCTGCTGATGCTTCACTAAGGGACAGACCATAGACTGTATAAAATATGGACGTAGTGTCCGTGACGTCACCCATGGGTTTCTGAAGAGCAAAAATGAAGCAAGTCGTAGTGCGTAGCCATCTTGGTAGCCTACCTCCGGTTACTCCAAATATGGACAAAGAGGTGGAGCGAGGGCGGAGCTGAGGCGGGTCGAATGAAGGCTATTCATTGG
Source organism: Centropyge bicolor (assembly GCA_037975185.1). NCBI lineage: Eukaryota > Metazoa > Chordata > Actinopteri > Pomacanthidae > Centropyge > Centropyge bicolor. Next base: position 3,368,694 of record JBBMOC010000042.1, read on the forward strand.
CTGAAAAAAGCCGCTTTATTCGAAATAATCAAACTAGCTACGGCTAACCAGCTAGGTTAAATGCTAAATATCGTTGCTAGCCGGCTAACCCCACGACAATCTCTTTCCCAAACTCACTTTAGACCGTCAGTGGCTAGTTGTCAATCAAAGTGGCGCCACTTAGATTGACAGCTATGAATTGTGCATAATGATGTATGCTGTATATTTTAAACGAATGCCTTATAAAAAAATTCGCCCCCCCTCACAGTTGTCATGGAGTAGAAAAACAGCTTATGAGACTAGAGCCATGTTTTGAACCAGGCTGTAAATATGTTTTTTTTCTGTCGTAAAACTTTTAACATGGGGCTCAAATGTAATCGACTCCCTTCTGCAGCCTGCTCTAGCGGTTATTTGAGGAACTGCAGCTTTTTTGCACTTCCGCATTGGCTTCATTTTTCAGCGCCGGAGGTTGCCGCTTGGGACAGACGTCTTAAATCGCTGACAGTACATAACCGGCTATTTTAGCTTAGGAAGATGCCGAATAAGACGACAGTGTCTTCGAGCAGAGACTGTGGGGAAACGTCCACCCAGAGGCTTACATGCTGTTTCTAAAACGTGTCAAAAATGTCATTTTTGTCCTTTGAAAAATGGGAAAAATATTCACCATAGCTGCCAGGGATGGAACGACACACAAAAGTCATGGTTCGGTGTGAGTTCAGGAAAAAAAGCTGAATTCATAAATCCTCTTGCTGGAGACCGAGGAAGCTTTTTGCCCACTTGCAACTTTGACATACTACTTTCATTATAAAGATAAAGAGCATTTCAAACGTTTTATCGTGACCCCCGTATCATGATGGTTCTGCATGAATGCACAAAGTTACAGCCTGTAATAGCTGCAGAATCTCACCTCACACAAAAATCATATTCTGTTTTGTTTGTGCATGCATGAGGACACACATCCAGAAACACTCCTGAAAGGAAACAAGAAGGAATTCAACACATTTGTTAGATTCAAGTTCTGCATTAGAAAATTTAGTAAAATAAAAGTATCATCAACAAAATACATCTAAAATACCAAAAGTAAGTAGTTTCTTGTCTGGATAGTTTTTATATTTATTGAAATATTCGTATTCATTCAGTCAATAAACTATAGTTTAGTCTAAAGTGTTTCTTTCTCCTGAACCTGTTGGAGACTGTAAACATTCATCTGAAGGTTATACTTCTCATTCTTTCTCTTGTTGTATGGAACCAATGACGCAAAAGCATTTTCCGTCTTTGATCGCCGTTCTCTCGCCTTGCGGCTTTGTGTTCACTGTTCGCCAGCAGACGTTTAAGCAGTTTGATGACGCATGTAAAAAAAAAAAAAAGATACCACCACATGTGGACGAGGACGTTGGTTTCTTTTCGCTGGAGCATTCACTCATTGATTCCCTGACAAACTAATAAAGGAGCACAAGGACGATTAGCTCTCTGTAACTTTGTTTCAACAGTCTACTAAATATTTGACCGAGCTCGTCAATGTTTCATCAGTTTGCAGACTTTCTGTCTTTTACTCAACCACTCCTGTCCTGAACTAAACTAATGCACTACGTTCTTCAGAGATTGAACTGTTGGTGTGATTATTCTCTTAAGGCTGAGACACTAAAACTAATGATGATTCTCCTCCACATCCTCAGGTGATCCACAGTAGCTCTCCAGCATTTGTTATATCGAGTGATAGCCGGCGCCAACAGTGTTTGAAGAAAGTAGAAACCTTTTGGTGATGAAATGTTTTTTGGTTTTTCCATGAGCAGATCAAGCTATTTAGAGCTTTTGGGTCATTCCAGAATTTATGGACATTTTACGTCCCACCCATCAAATTTTAAATAATCCACATACAATATCATAAAACTTGCATTTTCTGAGTAAATGTACTTGTCCTGAGAGCAAATCTAAAAAAACTAAAAGAAAAGAATGCTTGAAAATAGTTTTTTAAAATACCAAATAAGTCTGGAGTACCCCCTAAAATGCCATTTTTCTCTTGTCCCTTCCCCCTAATGACCAAATTGAATCTCAAATAAAACAGTTAAAATGAAATTTAAATTTCATTTTTTTGGTATTATTTGTTTCATTGCTGTCTCTTGTAGCTGGGGGAACATTTGTTTTAATAAAAATAATGTTTCAAATAATAATTATTATTCTTGGAACATGTGTCCCCCAACATGCACGCAACCCTGTTAGCATAACCTTTTTAGCATGGTAGAAGAAGAAGAAAGCAGTGAATCACATGATATGCTGGACTTGAAATCATCAAACAGTTTTCCAAAAGAATGAGTAGAGCAAAGGTATATCCTCTCTTCTATTGTTCATATCTTTATAACATAGTTAGCCTTGATTGAATGTCTCACTCTACCTCATGCAACCCTGTTATGCCTATAATCACAATAAGACAATTTAAAAAAAAAAATTCTTTACTTATTTTCATAGGTACGTTTGTCCTCTTCCTCAGCAGTAACAGCTAGCTAAGCAGCGAGCTTCTACTCCTGAGAGAAAGCAAACATTAGGATGGATTTGCAACCCTGTTACCTGCAACCCTGTTACTGTGATATGAGTAACGTTGCACCAAGTATTGTAAACACCAAATAAATCATGTGAGAAAAATTGTACCATTTATCTGTAAGCTGAGCTAATCAAGCTTTTGATAGTTTATTACCTATTATTGATGAATATATAGCAGAAGTGAAGGTTTATTTTTCAGGAATTTGGAAGCCAAAATGTCCTCCAATTCTGGAATGACCCTTTTACTATAAAAATACATTACAAGTGAAAGTACTTGAGTATATCTACTTAGTTACTTCCCACCTCTCTGATCAACATATCGTTTTTCTACCAGGTGAAAAAGGTGGGATGCATTATTGATTTTTTTAAAATGTACAAACCTCAAACTTCCACCGAGACAACAGTTGATTTTTCTCACCGCAGCAGCATCTCGACAAAACACCGGTTACGTAACAACAACAACATGAAAGAAGACATTTTGAGCAAAGTTCAGAATATCTGTGTTCGTGTTTCGTGCAGGTGCTTTTTTGTGTTTGTGTGGATGCGGTTGGAGGTTCGCTTTGGTTGTGGTATCAACCCCCCCCCCCTCAGAAGTGCGGCTCAGACAGAAGTGCTGCTGCGGGAGGACGGAGGCGGGCGGGCTGATAAATCACATCTGTTCTGGAGACGTGAGCCTGATGCCCGAACGTGACCAAGCGTGACCGAGAGGTGAAGGAGGAAGACCTGATAAAAGAGGAGGGAAGAGGAGCAAAAAATTGAGACTTAGACTCTGAGCTCTTCCTCTTCTTCCTCTTCTCTCTCTGTGTCTCTTTGTGTTCTCGGGCTTCTTCACAGACAGGAAGCTGCTGTAGCTGCCTTTCAGGTGTATGCATGAGTAAATCCATCTCTTTATACTGAGTAGTAGCCAAGGTGAACAGATGGAGCTCCACAGAGCATTACATAACTGCTGCTCTAATACTGACAATCACACTATGGGAGCGTGTGTTTCGCCCTTTTTAGCACATAATCAGCCATTCACATATAGACTCAACTTTGTGTGATTCACAATATATGCATTAGACCAAGTCGTTCACAGCAGAGACTCTGGTTCGATGATCGCCTCTGAGGAATCCACCGCGGGTTCAGACGAGGTTTCCCGGGACGTCGAGGTTCTCCGTTCCCTTTTGCTGCAGCTCTGGATGTGTCTGCTGTTAAAGCCACGGCTTAATTACCATACTGCAAGGCTCCCTGGGCGAGGGCGCCTCAATTACCAGAATTACCCGCCTGTGGTGTCACATTAATTGTGAAGCAAACACTTGTCACTGTAAAAGATCGTTTAAAAAAAATAATCTTTTTGAAAGATAAAAAATGAGCAGGAGGGGGGTTGTGGGTGCAAGAGGAGGGAGGGGGCAGCGCTGTGCCCGAGGCTTTGCAGACCCATGAGAGTTAAATGTGCCTGAACTCTCTAATGGTGCCGCTGTGTGTTGAATGTCTAATCAGGCTGCCGACAAAGAGTCTGGACTGTTTGTGCTACAACAGGTGAGCCGTTGTGCTCAATGCTTCCTTTCATTTCTTTTAGTGTAGCATCACTGTAAACGCGCCACTGTTATTCATGAGGACAGTTTTCAGATGTTGACACCAGATGTTAAATTACCCCATTAAAATAACCACAATGTAAAATCAAGGCAGGTGAAAAAGAGGGCAGGGAAGCCTGAAAACCTGAAAAGAGAAATACAAACAGTTAGGCAGGTTTTATTCTACACTAATCATTTTGGCCTATGGATCATAGACTGTATAAAATATGGACGTAGTGTCCGTGACGTCACCCATAGGTTTCTGAAGAGCAAAAATGAAGCAAATCGTAGTGCGTAGCCATCTTGGTAGCCTACCTCCGGTTACTCCAAATATGGACAAAGAGGTGGAGCGAGGGCGGAGCTGAGGTGGGTCGAATGAACGCTATTGGCTGAAAAAAGGCCGCTTTATTCGAAATAATCAAACTAGCTACGGCTAACCAGCTAGGTTAAATGCTAAATATCGTTGCTAGCCGGCTAACCCCACGACGATCTCTTTCCCAAACTCAGTGACTAGAATTAGCCGGGGTGACGCCCTTTAGACCGTCAGTGGCTAGTTGTCAATCAAAGTGGCGCCGCTTAGATTGACAGCTATGAATTGTGCATAATGATGTATGCTGTATATTTTAAACGAATGCCTTATAAAAAAATTCGCCCCCCCCAGAGTTGTCATGGAGTAGAAAAACAGCTTATGAGACTAGAGCCATGTTTTGAACCAGGCTGTAAATATGTTTTTTTTCTGTCGTAAAATCAGACATTTTAACATGGGGCTCAAATGTAATTGACTCCCTTCTGCAGCCTGCTCTAGTGGTTATTTGAGGAACTGCAGCTTTTTTGCACTTCCGCATTGGCTTCATTTTTCAGTGCCGGAGGTTGCTGCTTGCTATGGATGAATGAAAAATGCACATTGCTGTGTTGCAAAGCTGAAAATGATGTCTTCAAACACAGTAGAATCTATGCAATGCAAGTGAGTGTGAGAAACACAAGGGGAAGCCAGTCAGTGGAGAACAGACGAGACAAGCGTGCAGTGACGAGGCACGATGACAAATCTAAAGATTTCATACAAAAGAGTTTTTGTCTTCTGTGTCTGTGAAGCTCCGTCTGTAGATGCTGTGCAGCCAAAAAAACAGGAAGTATAAGGAGGAGACAGCGAAGGTGTTCAGTAGATGGAGCGTGTTGCATCCTTCGTGGTGACTGTGTTGTTTGTGCTGCGCGTTCAGCCGTGATAATTAAAAGACTCCCCTCCCTTCATCCCCCAGAGTGCCCACTGTTTCCTACACAACCTCCCTGCATTACCTAACATCCCGAGTCACGAGGAGACGAAGGCTGCAACTGTTGCAAAGTGAAATCCACTTTGATTAAAAATTGAATTATTATCATTATCATTACTATTATTATTATTATTCCACGCCCACGTCTGAAGCAGAGCTGCCCCTCTGGTCACTGAGTGTTCAGTAATTTCAGTTATTATCTTCAGGATTTATAATCATGAACTGGTGACTGAAAAGTTTGACCAGGAGGAAAGTTTGTTTATTAACTAATGAACATTTCTAGTGTAGGTTAAATGTCAGCAGACTCACCTTCCCTCTAAAGTTTGTTATGTGCTTATCTAGGCGAAAAAAAATGAAAATAATGATAATGTTGAAAGTGAAAATTCGAGTTCTCCACAGCTTATGGAAAAAAAACATTGAAAGGTTTGAAAGGTCGTTCCCACTCAGACGCAGCCATGTTATCCATCTGTTGCAGTTGCATAAATACAGTCTCAAGCTGGATATTTCTCTTATGTTGTCTTATGATTTTTGAGACACAGACGGACTCTGAAACTCCAGAAATCTGTTTGCTTGATTTAAGAGTTTAAGCTAATAATTAATATTAAGTTAACTAGACATTGAACAGATTTAACCTTTTAACATCTGTTAAACTGGAGGAATCATTGAATCATTTTTTTGAGTCTCTGCTTCTCTGAAAAAGTCTAAAATGATCTTATACATGTTGAAGGAATAATATAAGAATAAGCCCATTGTTTGTCCTGAAGGACTCAGGGTAACGTGATGTGATCCAGGATGTTGCTCCCTCGTGTATTCGGCTTGACTCTCACTGTCCTCGCCTGTTTTCCACATCTGGGGCCGTGGCTGGGGCTGTTTCCAAATAAGAATTCATTTATTCATCCTTCCTGGAAACGCCGCTGACATTAGATGGAATCTGACCTTGTGTGGCAGCAGAGTGGGAGCTGGATATTATTTGCCGTATAGGAATCATGCTTATTACTGCGAGCTCCCTCGTACAGTGCGCTGCATTAGTTAGGCAACCATATGGCGTGCATTCAGTAAATCCATTTCCTGTTATGGAAATGTGGCTGCTGCTCGTTTAAGTGTAAACCGATAGCGTCTTTGGGGAAATAAAACCAGGTAGAAGTCATATTAACCTCAGCAGAGAAAAAGTGAGTTTAATCCAGTGAAGGTGACAGAAAGGCAGGTGAGGAGCTGCGGCTAATCTGGATGTTTATCACCGTGCATCTTAAACCCATCTGATGTCATTTGCACATATCTCATGTCAATTAACATGTGACAGCGCTGCTCACACGTCGGCTGTTGTTTACATCTGCCGCTCTGTGAGGAGAGAGAGAGAGAGAGAGACAAACAGTGAACTGTATGGACAAACACGTCTGGTCGTTACATTAAAAATGCGTCACTGTGTCCATGTATCTGCCTCAAAGTCTCCTGTCAGCATCAAATATGGACAGAGTGCACATTTCATTCTTCTGAATGAGCAGGTCTGTTTGAAAATGAGGAAACATTTGATGCAAATAGCAGCTTTTGTCATTTATGATGGATTATATACACGTTGGAGTTAGTGGTTTATACATTTATTAAAACGTCAAATACAGCGTTTTACGACAAACCATAAATAAAACATTTCAGTGAAACCTATAATCCCTCTTCATCTTTATCTTCGTGTCCTTCTTCCTCAGATTTTTAGTAGTTGTCATCTTCAGCCCAAAAATGATACAGAGGATTTATCAGATTTTGCACAACTTCCTCTGGAGCCAGAATAAGCTTTATACAATTTGATTTATACAATTAAACTACCAAAGACCTGTAAACTGACTTGGATGTGTAAAATCAGAGTTTGCCTTTTACTCAAGGTCACTTACTAGCTTTTTCTCAAGCTTTCAGTCACATCTCAGTCTTTCTCAGTGGGAGGAGCTTATGAGCTGAGCCCTGACATCCAATGCTAAAACGCCATCTTTCCTAAATGAATGTAACCTGAGAAGTTTTAATGTAAAGAAGACATGTTGTGTGTTCCTTTCAGGATACACATGTTGAATTCCTTCCCCATAAAACATTTGTGGAGCTAATTTTTTTTCTTGTTCTTCCTTTCCTTTGCTTAATTTCTTTGTCTTACCTCCACCATCTGTTCATCAGTAAAATAGTGTGAAATCAATGATGGAACTCTTTTATATGCTTTGGCTCACATTTAGCTCTCTTTTAAACTATGGCTGAAATACTAACATCCTGCTCGCTGGAACCAAACCCAGTTCCCCCCCATTACCATCAGCTCCTGTGCTCTGTATTCTCTCCAGGTCTCAGGGCGGCTGGCACGATGAAGCAAACACATATTGATGAGTACGAAATCATTTTTTCATAATGACTTTTCTAGTTTATTCTCCCGCTGTGATTCAGGTCCGAAAAACAATCAATACACACCCGTCGCCTTCCTCTTTTCACATTACTGCAATTTATCTTCACAAAACACATCCATACATACTTAATAGATAAATGCATAATGCACTACGCACTCATTCCCACGGTGATTTGAGCTTTTCACTGTGACTCATGCTCAACACAACGATGACAAGACGCCACGTAATCAGTAAGAGAAAAGCGTGGAGGCCGTCGTCAGGTTCATCCTCTGCTACACCTTCAGCCCTGTAACTTAATGCTTCTGTTGGTGGGAGTTAAGTGACACACACCTGGAGCCATGCTAGAGCTGTTCCTTTAATCTGCATCACATTCTTTCCATGTCCTCAGCTCATGGTTGATGTTAGAGAACAGCTTGTTGTTGTTGATCTGACTGTTGTTGAGAGGAAGCAGGAAGTCCACAGTTTCCTGTTTGAGTTTTGGATGAGAGCCTGCCTGACCTGTGTGTCTTGTTGTCCATAGGTGGGCAGTGTTAGAGAGGTAATAAAAAGTGGATCAGACCTGCCTCCCTCCCCTCCCTCTCCTCGGAGGGATGGGTGATCTGATTTTCCCTGGAAGATCCATCTCTGCAGCGGAGCATCCAGGCGAGAGGCCAGAGACTCAGGTGCAGCCAGTGAAGCAGAGAGCAGCTCTTTGACAGGATTTTTATTTTTCTGCCCGGGTTTGAGCGGATGTTTCGCTGCATGTGTGCAGCTTTGAGCCTTACTGTACTATTTACTGCAGAGCAAAGCTGCTTTAAACACTGTAAACGGCAGCACCTGCACCGTGTCCCGCCAGTCAGGAGTGTGTTTTTGGTTCTTGTGTAACAGCTCATATGTGTTCGGCCTGGATCTGTTCACTCATGAGAAAACTGTCCCAGTGAGTAAGATGTTTCTCAGGGGACTCCCGCTCTGACAGGGGGGCTGCTTTCGCAAGCTGAGCCCAGAGACTCATGGGATATGGAGCTGGGTTTTTATTTGAAGTCTCCCAAGGGTCCATGGCATGAAGATGGCTGAGGACAGATTTAACAGAAAGGGGTCAGGGATAAAACAAGGAGAGTTATCTGGTATAGAGCATCTGCAAAAAGTGTTGGTTCACCCAAGTTACTAAAAAAACATTTTCTCTCAGACAGATTTCTTCTGTCTCTCCAACACAAGTGAAAGTTGGTGAGAGCAGGTTTTATAGAGGCTGTTTCTTCAGGAGAAAGAATAGTGGATTACTGAGATGGGTTCTGGCAAAAGACCCTGATTTATTCTCTCATTAAATCTTTTATCTCTCCTCACTCCTTTTTATCAGCAAAGATCAATAGAAAACATTTCAGTCTCTCTGTCGCTGGTTAAAAGAACAAACAAGCTGGCGGCAGATTCAATCGGCTGCAGCTAATTAATGGTAATTCCATAACGGAAACATGACTGTGTAACATCACTGTGTGGCCGTGAGTGTTTGTGTAGGATCTTCAGAACTACAGAAGTACAGAAGGTTAGAGCTGTTAAAGGCTGTGTCAGACAGGTGGAACAATATGTTCTGTTGCTCATCTCATTTTAAGGTTGTAAACATTGACTAAACTTCCACCAAAACAAAAGAAGATCAGATATCTGTGAGTTATAATTATGTTAACTTTGAGTGACTTGGAAATGTTGAACAGTAACCAAATAAGATTTTATAATTGCTTCGACAAAATGCTATCAAACTCCATCTTTAATCCAGAGTTAACACAACATTGTTTCTGAGAAGGAAAGGTGTTTGTTTTTGTGAATGAATTTCTTCAGCTGTGAACTCAAAAGTTTCCAGAGACATAACTCAAGACCTGAGCAAATGAAGCCAATAGTGTTTGGGTGAATGGAACCTTTTTAATGAGAACAGGAATTAATGGAGGAGGAGCCTCGTATCTTGAGGCTGATTCACGGTTTGTTGTTGACGAGAGCGAAGAACAGTTTGAGATTAGAACTTTTTGTGCCATTATAAATATGAAAAATATTCCAGCAGGACTTTAAGAGCACTTAAACAAATGATGGGTTTAATGAATGTGTTTCCTCAGCTGTGCGCCCCCTGGCTGTGCGAGTGATCATTGCATTGTTGGCTCCGTCTTTGCGTCGGGGCCTCGTTGCCTCGTTGCCACGTCGACACGCTGACGTCCAGTCCAGTCCAGACTGTCTGCTCATCGTAGCTTAAAGCTCAGCTCCAAGTCTCAGATCCTTTGATGATCTCACATTTGGACGTTTGCTGCACAAAGCTCTGCCAAGACTGACGCTCTGTTTAAATGTGTAAGCTATTTATGAGATACTCACCACACTGCAGGACTAATTGGACTTGGACGTGTGTGTGCGTGTGTGTGCTGGAGGACTGGTGAACAATAAATACTACAATGAGTCGAATCCTTCCCACCGGCGAGTCCTGGCGGTGACACCTCAGGTCAGGAGGAGCGAGGGATTCACCCCGTCCAACTGTGGCGCAGACGGCTCGGCGGCTCACTGCTACTGTAGTCAAAATGAGATTTGCAAACGTTTTAAAGGAAATGCCCGTCGTAATCAGGGAACACTAACCGAGCTGGCAGCAGGAATGAGTATCAGCTTGTGGTTTCAATTTTTACAGCAATTATCTGATTTTCTTCCAAGAGTCTGAGCCAGGTTTATAAAGCAGCGGATCTTCACAGGATTCACGCTCGTCTGCATAAACAGACAAACAGAAACAGCTCGGTTTTAAGCTCCATTTAGACACATTTAAAATATGCACACACAAATAGTTTGTCACTTCTATATGTTTGTGTCTGTGTTGTCAGTCGGTTCGCGGGGATTTACAAGCTTCTGATATATTTTCATATTTCTCAGCCTCTTTTCTTTGAGGTTTCGAGGAAATATATGACATTTATGTAACTCAGCTTTGCTTCTTCTCATCAAGAGTAAACCCCTGTCTGACAAACAGGGTTCATCAGGGTGTGACATTTTAAAAAACTGTGGCAAGGTACCAACCAACAAACTTCACTCCTAAATTCATATTTCAGTACAATTTTGAGAAACTTACTGAGTATTTCTGTTATGTTACCCTATACTTCTATTTCACTACATTCCAGAGGTGCTATTATTGTTTATATTATTAAAACTCTACATCCAGAACACGATCAGTTCATAAAGTAAAAAGCTCTCCTACATCATAAAATAACAAACAGAATATAAACTGGTTCATATTTGACTGTGAAAATTTCTTCTTGAGCCTGGTTAAACCTTCATTCAAGATCCATTTCCCAACTTTTTCCAGAGCTTTCAGGTGCATCTCATGCTCTTAGAGTTTGTCCAGCTACAACATTAAAATGCTATCTACAAGTTAATGCATCAGAAATAATAATGCACTTTTATTGATAAAACTACAAAGTACGTTTTATGTCTAACAGTATTTTCATGTTGTTGTTTCTTCTTTTGCTTCACTAAAGCCTCTCAATACTTCTTCCTTCACCGATTCCAACAAACAGTTTCAAATTAAAACTGTTCATTGTTTCACCGGCTCACTCTAATCTTCCCAAATTAAAACTAATCCTCGTCACAACTGTGCAGTAAACATGTTCGCTCTATATCTTCTCTCTGCGTCTCGGATGGTGATTCTTTATCTCGTCACTGATGGATGACGATTGAATCCATTCATGATGTAACATTTCAGCTGTATTCATAGTTGCTCTGCAGCTATTAGCATGAGAATGGAGGCCGTCCTCGCTTCATCTGGCCTCCAGACAAAGCTCCGTCAGAGGATGTGACAGTGTGTCGGGTTGGAGTGTCTCCTCAGAGATGAACTGTGGCTTCGCTCTGTGGTGAGACGGTGAAAAATGGAGGCGGCGAGCGGCAGATGCTGAGCCGCCTCATGTTGTCTCACATGGGACTTAACACATTTAGAACCCGGTGGGACTCGACAAACAAACAACACCTTCTCCACAAACACACACACATCCCTCAGCTGCTCGATAGGCAGCGTTTTTGTTTTCATTTTTTTTATGTTTGGGATATTTTAAGACGGATCCCTGTCGTGCCCTCCCGGCGCCACCTGAGGCTGACTGTGCACACCGAGCGCTTCCTGCTGGCTCTCTGGACACGCCGAGCCTGCCGGAGCCTGTGAGCGCCGCCTCTTCCACCACGAAGCTGCCCCGACCAGCTGGTGGAGCTGGGTAGCTGCGGGCCGCCTTGGACCCCGATCAAGTATTGATGTCTGGCTCTCTGTCCTGGCTGACTCACCAAAGAAGAGCTCTACGAGACAAGGATGGAGAGGGGCTCTGGAGAGGACGGGGCTTTCAAAGGAAGCTTGCATAAAGAGCTCATTTCACCGTCTTGAGCCAGGATGTGTTCTTACATTTATATTTAAAGAGAAACGTTTCTAAACCACATTCAAATGGACCCTTAACATTCATTTGCTTCACATACACAACAAGGGATCAGTTGTGGTAGATTTAACAGTAGCTGAGAAACAGCATGGCCGCCCGCTTCTTCAGATGAATCTGTCCGGCCTCATCAGCGGCAGGTGCTTTGGCAAAGAAGTGTGAGAAACTAATCATGGCTGCTGACCTTTCCCGGTCCCGTCACGCTGTGCATGGATAATCTCGGTGGGACGAGGCGGCCAAAGGTCCCTGGCTCTCTGTGACGGGGTTGGCTCCGTTCCTTTTCTTCTGTGTGAGGTGAAGCGCTGCTGCTGACTTCTGTTCCCAGGTCGCTGCAAACCCATGACAGTTTACCAGCTCTGTGCTTCAATCAGTTCCTGCTGGCTGGTTTGTGCAGCCGCCTGAACACATGAAGCCAAATCTGCTACCTAATTATGTGGATTTGATGTATGCAGTTATGAAGTAAATGACTTTCTCTTCTCTCTCTCTCTCTCTCTCTCTCTCTGTATGTGTGTGTGTGTGTGTGTGTGTGTGTGTGTGTGTGAAGGCACAAAAGTAAAGCTGCAAATTCTCCTCTTTCTCTCAAATCTTGGAGCAGTTAAATATCTTTGATGTTATTTTTGGCTCAAATATCACGAAAACTTTCTGCTTCCACTTTCCAGCACTTTAAAATCTGGCAGGTATCTAAGATCAAGACCATGGTGTCAGGTGGAGGAGGTTTCTGAAGGTGTTCGCTATCCCACAAACACCTCTGATGGAAGTCCAGCTCTATGAGGCTGAACTGAGTATTAACACGCTGATGTTTAGCTGAAATAATGTTGACTATGTTCAACATGTTTTAGCTTTAAGATTTTCCAAATTAGCACTAAACAGAAAGTACAGGTGAGACTGATGGAATAGGTTTTCAGGTGTTTTGTCAATGAGCAAAGTGTTGGACAAACGAATATTTTGAGTTAATGGTGGCATACATTTACATTATTACATTTCACCTCTTTAATGGTGGACATGAATATTTGTGTCGGATTTCAAAGCAATCTGTATAAAACTAGTTGAGGAGTTTCATTTTGATGGTTGTTCATACAGTCATGAAGCTAACGTGGCTGAAAACTGCATTATATTTGTTATCTGTATAAAATCAGGCAACAATGTCTAATAGATTCTGTTTCTTGTACTTCTATAAGCTTATAACTCTAGTTTGGTTTGTGTGAAATGCTCTTATTCTCTTTTTATATGAAGCTGCATTTATCTTGGTTTGTTTTATTTACTCTAGTATCAAAGAAGTTTCTGTACTTTACTCAGAAATATTATAAATATTTTCCACACTCGGGACAGATTTTTGCATATTTCCGTCCTGTTTTGTGTCTCGTCGTGTCGTGCCGCCGGTTCTTCACACGCTGTGATTTGAATCGCTTTTTATTTTCGTCCATTTCACCCCCATTCACTCAATTCTTATTTACACCATATATTTTCCTTTTTATCATTTGCTGCAGCCCAGTTTCCTCGAGGGAATCATTAAATTTTCATCTAAGTGTGCCACATAAAAAAAACATCCATTTCACTGAAACATATCTCAGGTCTTTCACAATCATCTGAACCAAATAAAAAAAAATAATTTTCTGTCTAATGTTTGGCTAGTTGTACAAAGGACTCTCAAAGTGTTTGCTGCTAATTAAAATAAACGCAGTTCAATTATTCACGGTTCATTACTTCAGTAGTATTCTGTTAACAGTCAGTGAACGCGGCAGATGATTGTTGTGCTTTAGATATACTGAGTTTGATTAACTGTCAGGTTCCATTTACTCCGTCTGAAATCGTGCATTGTATTGGCAGCCAGTTATTTTTTCTCTCACGCAATGCATGCTGGGATATCCTCCAGCCCTTTAGCAGACCTTGATTTCCAGGTGACTCACTTATTCAGTTTTTCAAATCAGATCTTTGGGAATATTTTTCAAGGCAAAAATAATGAGTTGGCTGCTCTAACGAATATTGTAGATTCATGAAAATGATGATTTGAAAGCGTAAGGCAGTTTTTGACAGAGCAGGAGAAACTGTGATCTAAACAGTGGATGAAGACAGACGCACGATCGTGACAACAAACATCAAGAGAAAGAAAAAGAGAAGTGACGTGTGAGGAATAAACGAGTCGATAATGTTCTCAGCAAAGAGGCGACGCCGACAAATGAAGACAAAGGCTTAAAAGCTTAACCGCCACTTCATTGTTCTCAGCTCCGTTCAGATTGTTGCATAAATTAAATGTTCTTGCTTTCAGTCGCTGGAAAAACAGTAGAAGAAGTGAGCATCTTGAATTCTCCAGGTCGTGTTCGACAGGCACTAAAAGGCCCGATTAGACAGAGGTAATATATGCACAATCACCACTTAGCCTCAGTGCACTCTTCACCTCCTGAGGTGCTGCTGACACACACACACACACACACACACACACATACCCAAAAAAAGAGGATGACATACTGAAACTGTGAAGTGGAGCTTAAATTCAAGTCAGGACATTTTCATCTCATCTCTTTCATCTTCTGACAACATCCAGGTTTTTCTTCTCCTCCTTTGGTCATATTTAAGTTATAAGTTTTAATTTAACACTGACCCACTTCCTCCAATACTTTCACATTAAAACTTGTAGTGGTTTAAGGTGTGGGGTGCTTTTATTGTGAAGCATTTGAAAGAAATGAAATTATATTAACTTCAATGAAGCAGAAAATTGCTTGTTTTCTGACTTTTGCATTTGTTGTTCAGATCACAGTCACATACATGGTTTTTTGCAGGAGGTACAGTTCGACATTTTGGGTTTGATGAGAAGATCGAAGTCTCTCAAGTTGAACGGTGAATTGGTTGGTGAAGCTCAGCATCAGTGAATAGATTCAACAAAGAAGATAACACATTAATAGGTGAACTACAGAGGCTCTGATAGGTGGCTTTTCTTACCTTTGAGCTTCATGACAGTGGTTTCCATCTTCTCATTTGACTCTTGGTGAGAAGGTGAATAAGTGATTTTCCCCAAATATCAAACTATTCTTTTAATGAGACCTGCATCTTAGAAACATTTCAGCCTGCAGGAGTGGATTAAAAACACACTTTAAAGACTGTGAATATAAAAACATCCTCAAAGATGTTGTTTTTTTTTGGACGGCTGAATCCCGTCTCATTGACGTCTGTGATGCTGAGACAGGAGGAGCTGAGTGTCTGAATCTCAAAGTCCATATTAGAGTCTCTTTCATGTGGCCTGGTGGCGTTAAGACGAACGTGCTTTAACGGGCGTCACGTGTGGTGTTTTCCCTGCAGAGGACTTCACGTGCATGAAGCCTGGTTAATGCTCCGTGTGATGACAGCTGAGAAAACGTCTGAGCTCAGTAGTCTGACGTTTGACACGTCAAGTATTTAGACACTTAAAGTCGAGGGATGATGAGTCACTGCAAAGTGATCAGAAAAGTCGATTACAGTGCACCCAGGGTGGAAGACACACACTTCTTCATCAGACTTTGGGAAGCTCTGTCAGGGTTTAATCTTGTTAAAACTCCCTGCTGAGTGTACATTTTTCCACCAGCACACAAATAATCTTTTGGGTTGTAATAATGAAACCAGCAGGGGAGAGAGAGAGAATCAGCGAGACCTCATCCACTGTGGATGAGCAGAAGCTTCCTCTCTCTTCTCTCTGACTGACCACAGCAGACCACAGCTTAACGACGACGTGTATTATCTAACAAAGTGTCATTTCCAGGCGACACTAAAGTTTTCTGTATTTGTTTTTCTTGCAATACAACATCCACTCATTATGGTTATTTTTAGGTACTTGGTTCAATACAGTTTCAGTTCACAGTGACTTTAATCATAAGACAGAAAGTAATTCACATTTAATCGAAACCACTTCATTTCAACAGAAGTGCTGCTGCCGCCCTAACCTCACCACCTCACCTGTCCTGCACATTACATTTGTTAGCACAACATAAACAGAAAACTATTTGCTAATACATAAATCAGTTTCTCAATTTACACATTCAGCAAACATGCAGCAACATTATTATTTAAGATAAGATAAGATAAGATAACTTTTATTGATCCCCCTTAGGGGAAATTTACTTGTCACAGCAGCAGTAACAAACAATAAACAGTAACTCAAAAATAAATACCAGTAAGTGGCTAATTAAGAAATAAGGCAGCAATAAAAAATAGTACAATAAAGTGACAAGTGAGGCTGAGTATTTACACTATGTTACATGTTTTCCTTGTCTTTGGCATCCAGAAGTAATAGACATACTATTATTCATATGAAAATAAAGATGCTATAAATGCTATTGCACAGAAATTTCTATGTTATTGCACTGAAAAGATATTACATTATTTACAGTGTGCAGCAGAGAAGATGCAGAGAAAATGCAGTTATTAACTATAATGAGGTGTTAAAGAGTCTTATTGCAGTGGGTATGAAAGACCTGCGGTAGCGCTCCTTCTTGCAGGGAGGGAGTCTCAGTCTGTTGCTGAAGGAGCTGCTTAAAGCTCCCACAGTCTCATGCAGGGGGTGAGAGGGGTTGTCCATGATAGATGTCAGCTTGGCTAACATCCTCCTGAATATTATTTGATTTATTTGAATATAACCATATTCGCTCTCCTTTGTGCTCGGTGTTGGTCTCCACCACTTCAACTTTGTTCGTGTGTTTATTGCTGAGCTGGTTGTAAATTTATCAGAAGCCTTTCGACTGAAAACGGCTGCTGAGAAAATTCGTCTATGAGCAACATCTTTCACATTAGACACAGTCATTTGATCCATTGTTAATGTAAGAATATTCATTAATGCAGCTTTAAAGCTTGTCGAGTGGAAACAAAAGGGAAAAGCTGTGTGTGTTAAACTTTGGGCTTCAAAGCCGTCGCCTCGCTGGGGATTCCCTCTCTCTCTGATTCAGATTATGAGCCTGTCAGACTGAGACATTATGTTAAGGGTTTTTACTTTTATTCCTCTCTTTGCACAGCTTACAACAAAAGCCAGTTCTTCACGTTTCGTCTGGGCTTCGCTGAGCCCTTGAAAAAGACTTTACCTCACACAGAACAAAGAGCAGAGGAAGTTGAACTTTAAATGTAGCTGCTGAACTCTGTCGCTCTGATAACACTAAGCTTCACTGCGAGCATCTTAAAACGCTTCGATTATCAGCTCAGAGATGATCCGACAGGACTTGTGAGTTTGTGTGTGTGTGAACATTACACGTTGAGGTGAGGATTCGAAGCAGGTCGTAACAGACAGATATGAGACTGTGCTGCATGTAAATGAGCTGTTTACATGTGCAACACGTATTTCCCTGCTTTTGTTGGTTCGTCTGTTTGTTCCAAGCGGCAACCTCCGCCGCTGAAAAATGAAGCCAATGTGGAAGTGCAAAAAAGCTGCAGTTCCTCCAATAACCGCTAGAGCAGGCTGCAGAAGGGAGTCAATTACATTTGAGCCCCATGTTAAAATGTCCGATTTTACGACAGAAAAAAAACATATTTACAGCCTGGTTCAAAACATGGCTCTAGTCTCATAAGCTGTTTTTCTACTCCATGACAACTCTGGGGGGGGGGCGAATTTTTTTATAAGGCGTTCGTTTAAAATATACAGCATACATCATTATGCACAATTCATAGCTGTCAATCTAAGTGGCGCCACTTTGATTGACAACTAGCCACTGACGGTCTAAAGGGCGTCACCCCGGCTAATTCTAGTCACTGAGTTTGGGAAAGAGATCGTCGTGGGGTTAGCCGGCTAGCAACGATATTTAGCATTTAACCTAGCTGGTTAGCCGTAGCTAGTTTGATTATTTCGAATAAAGCGGCTTTTTTCAGCCAATAGCGTTCATTCGACCCGCCTCAGCTCCGCCCTCGCTCCACCTCTTTGTCCATATTTGGAGTAACCGGAGGTAGGCTACCAAGATGGCTGCGCACTACGATTTGCTTCATTTTTGCTCTTCAGAAACCTATGGGTGACGTCACGGACACTACGTCCATATTTTATACAGTCTATGGTTTGTTCCGACTTTTGAAACANCCCCCCCCGGATCCACGTCCAGCTGCTGAATCACAGACGAACGGGGGCTGATGGGAGTTGACAGCCTGTCTGACTGCCTGCCTGCCCGACCGCCTGTGGACACGCTAAATGTACTGACTTTCACATACTAATGTTGAGGTCAGGGGTCGTATGGAAGCATACAACACGTGACTGCTGGAGCGAGCGGGGAAGCAGTGAGAGAGTCTCTGCAAGTGTTCAGGAATATATTCTCCTTGTATATAACACAGGGATAATTCAGCCCGTCGTCCACAGGAAACGATTCTGCAGGACAGTTTGGGTGGTGGAATCTAACTAAGCACATTTCCTCAAGTACCGTACACTTGCAGTGCAATTATTTGGTACTACTGTATACTCTGCTATATTTTATATAGAAATATTGCACTTTCACACCACTACATTTATTTGACCGCTGTAGTTACTAATTACTTTTTATGTTATAAAAGATTGTTTACTTTGCAGGTTAAGATTTTACCAACATATAAAGAAAATTTAAATATCATTCATTCATATAAATTAACCTGACTAGAAGTTATCCACCATAATCAGATCACAAATTTATAAGCTGCTCACACAATATCTGTTTTTCTGACTTGCTTTTTCCTTGTAATGCAGTATTTTTTAGATAATGGTACTACTACTTCTACTTGTGTAAAGTATCTGAATACTTCTTCCACAGGTGTTTCTTAAACTACTACTTATATATTCACCTTTTTTTTCTAATATTGCTTATAATGTGTGTGTGACTGGGACGTTGTTTCCCACATATCTTATTCCCCTTCATGTGCGTTGCGTGCCAGCCCCTGATTGACTTCCCTCAGATCCCTCCTTGACGTGACCGTGAAGCCAGTGATGTCGGTGCGCTGTCATTTTGAGTCAGATTCAGGCCCTCTGCAACCAAGAGTCATCGCTGCTCCCGAAACTAAATTGTAAATATATGGTTTTGTCAAAGAGCTGGGAAACAGGGAGGAGCGCCCGCGGTGCGTTCGGGATGGAGAGCTGTAATGAAAGCTTTAAGAGCAATAAATTGATATGACACCTGAATACAAAGCCCCTTCAGTGTGGGAGACGAGCCCAGTCTCTCAGAACAGAGCAGAAAAAGACTTTTGGCAGTGGAGGAATAAGTCAGGTTTTAAAGCCAGAAGCATGAAGTTCTTCTCTTGTTGCTGCCTCAACATGTATCTTTGGTTCAGAAATGCAAAAACAAGGTTCATGACATGTGAGTTGATTTACAAAGTTTTACTAATTTGATCATTTTAATGAATATTTCCGCCTTTATTGATGGTCAACTAATGTAAAAAAAAAATGTTTCGAGGACAAACTAAATTTCAAATTTTAGGAAAATAAATTAAAAAATGTTCAACATCTCGTCTCTGGAGAAGCAGGAAGTTGATGAGGGTGAAGCTTGAACATTTTATGGCGGCTACTTTTTTAGGATATGTAACCATCTAATGAACTTTTCTTAACTATAGTTAATTTGCCATAGTTGTAGTCCTTCCTTAACCTTACTTATAATATAGTTACCATGTGCAGATATTGTATAAAATAAATGTCTTTAAATTCTTTGAACATCAAAAATTACTTTGTTCAATAGCAACATTCTGTCCTGTAGTTGTAGGATATAAAACTGGCTGAACTGGAGCTTAAACCTGGCTGTTTGAACACTGAAGGAATGGCAGGATCAGAGAGAGAAACAAGACGTGTGGACACACAGAGGAAAAGGCTTCATGCAGAGAAGAAGATCTGATACATGATGCGGAGTGACACGTAGCTTTTATGTGATGGTGCTGCAGCGGCTGCGCCCGTCGGCGAGCCCGACACCCTGCTGAACGTCGGCTTTGAGGAAGTGAGACTGGGCCGGTAGAGGAAGATGATGAGGTTTAAATCTGGCCCTCAAATACTGTACATCTGTATGACTGTCACTTCCTGTCTCTGTCTCATTTCTCACTATGTGATTCAGCAGAAAGCAGCCTGAGATCTGGCTCTACATCTGTTCCCTCTTTTCTCTTTTAGCAGCCCAACATCTTCATTCACAAATCAGTCAAGAAAAAGGTCAAAGGTGTAACTGAATGCATACATGAATAATTACTCTAACCACAAATCAGTTGATAAAATACTGCCCTTCTATTTATTTTTCTCTCGCTTATTTTATAAATTTTTGAAGGCTCTTGACATCTCTTGACAAAATGCACATAGAACTTGAAATATTTGACATCTTTGGAAACTGAATCTTGACTAAATTTGCTTCAGTGTTTAAGAGGTTCAGAATAATTTATGATCCTATTTTAACATATCAGGAAAATGGTTTTACATGCCTTATCTCAGAAGACCTAGTGAAAGTTCTCACAGCATTTTATTTGACAGATTCATCAGGTCGTTGTTGCTTATTTTTTTTAATTACTATTTTAATTATTTACAGAGGAAATTATCAGCTTCAGTCAGACGTTTCTTTTCTCTGCTGCTCTGACTCAGTTCTGTTTCTGCCATTTTCCCATTTGAATTCCTGTGATATTTCCCGACAGCACACTGAGTAGAAAAGTCTGAATGAGTTCCTCGCAGCCCTTTTCAGGCTGCCGTTTGTTTTGCTGACGACATTAGAGATGATAGCCGGTGTTGGTCGCAATCTCAATTGCATATAAAAGCTGTTGAACTTTGAATGGCAGCAGAAATTGGCAGCGGCCTCCTAAACGCTCCTGCTGTCGCGGCGACGGCGTCGGGAAATGTTAAATGCAAAAAATCTAAATGTCTGTGAAAGTCTGTCAGATCGTTTCTCACATGTTTCTTATTGGTTCCCGGCTGTGAGGCTCTGTTGTCTGAGAGGAGCGCTGAAGGTCAGTGTTTCCGTTTTACTGTGAGTGGGTTTGTGATCTATTTTCAGTAACTCCTGTCCTTTTTCCTAAGTGCACCGCCGATGTCTGTCTCTCCTTTCCCACTAAGAGGATCTCCCGCTGCGACTTCAACGCTAATCAATTTGTCAAAAACCATTTTTGAGTCTTCTCTTAAAAGGTCAGAGATTGAAAAACATTTGAGTAACAAAGATGCTCATTCTCTTTCTTTCACCTGCTTTCAAAGAATGAGACTTCTCTCTTGTACTATTAACATTAATTATATCATAAACGTGCTCATTCATTCGCTTCATGTCCTACTTCCTCCACCCTGCACATGTAAAAACACACACCCAGAATTAGCCTCATTTGTGGCAGCACATGTATGAACAGATGTTCACTTTCTCCTGCTCGTCCACTGACTACAAAACTCACCCGTCACAGCGATTTATCTCGCCGCCTTTCAGCCCCGTGGCTTGTTGTTGTCGTGTCGTAATTAAAAATGACACCTGGCGCAGATTTCTACACATGCTGGTGATCTGGTTTGGGTGCTCGTCAGCCACCTGTGCTAAATGCCGACACACATTGAGCGCTCAGCCTCGGCCCGGCTCGGGCTCTCATTTGCATTGGCCTCCAGGTTGCTTTTAGTGGTCGCATGAGTGAAAATCCCATCGGACACAGTGACTTTATTTTAACAGAGAACAGCAGCGACAACAGCCGACCAAGAACCAAACTCTGTCTCTCACACAGCGACGGAGCAAGTATTCAGATCCTTTACTAAAGTCAACGTACCAATACTGTAAAATACTCAGTTACAAGTAAAAGTCCTGCATTGAAAATGAGTATAATCAGAAAATTTGCTTAAAGTATGAAAGGTAAATGTAGTCAACATTATTATGACTCATGCATTAATATAACAGCAGGATTTTACCGTCGGAGTTGGTTGAGATGAAGCTCATTAAAAACCATTCATTTTCATTATGGATTCTGATTATTTTTTCCATTAACTGATCGATTATTTGATTCGTAAAAATTCAGAAAACAGTGCAAACCTTCGTAATGCTTGTTTTGTCCAACTAAATCCAATCCAGAAATGATTAAAAATATAGTAAAATGATTTTAATAATTAACAGAAGAAGTTGTAGATCTTCACATTTCAGAAGATGGAAACATATTTTTTATACATGAAAAATGACTTAAACGATTATTAAATTGTTGGCAATTAATTTTTTGTCAATGGTAAAATTGTTTAATCGACTAATTCATGACAAATCATCAGCAAAAAGCTTAAATCTGAAGCTGTAAAATAAATGTAGTAAAGTATAAAATACTATAATATTATTTGGTGCCTAATACTATAAAAGTACAAGTACCTCAAATTTGCACTTGAGTAAATCTACTCAGTTACATTCCCTCGCTGCTCTCACACGTGTCCAAACTGAAAATTGTCTCAGACAGATAGGAACGGTTGTGCCGTTAATTCTGTGCCGGCGCGGCAGTAAATCAATGAGTTAAATGCGTAATGATGTGAGTGGAGCTGTGGAGATGAGATGTGACCTCCTCACTGATGCTGTAGGTGACCAGGTGGATCAAAGCACTGCTGATTGTGGAGCCGTGATGGAGAGCAGATTGATGGCTCAGCCTCGGGATGGAGGTGTGTGTGTGTGTGTGTGTGTGTGTGTGTGTGGGGGGAGCGTGGTGACCTCAGGCCTACGTCTCTCCGTGATCACAGTGTAATGAACAAACTGGGAGACCGTATGACTGATGACTGGTTATTGTTTCTGTGTGGGATGGATGGCTGCTGAAGCTGAGTGGAGCTCATTATTTTCCTTTTTATAATCATATTTTACAACCTTTTTTACTTCCTGGAAGCGTCTCAGTGTTGCCTGTGATGGACTGACCGATCAATACTGACAAATGTCCAATCTAATGTTGGTCGTTGTTTTTAGTCGACATAGAAACGATAATTGAAGAATTATGTAAATTATTTTAATATTTCAATCAGATGAATTATTATACCTTTTATACCTGCATTAATGTGAAGCACGCTTGTTGACATCTTTGTGCAAATCTCTGTTCTATCTTTTCTCTGGCACAGAAACATGACTTGCTTATTCTCGATCCCATCCATTCCTCCCATCATCCAATTCTGCAAAACTGATCGGCTCTGCTGTTTTTCATGATGCAGACTGCAATCTCACCTGATGAATGAAGGTTGAGACGTTTCAAGACCTTGTTTGCTGTAAACTTCATTAATCTTGCAGCAGGAAACAACAGCTTCAGTCGTGTGGAGTCATAAGATCTGGAGGAAAATCAGTTTAAAGCAACATAACATCTTATTTTTCTGAAAGTGGTGAAAACAAAATCATCACCATGACCTCAGTTGTGTTTGCGTTCAGGTCTGCAATCGGGATTTTAAAACACTGAGGTGCCGCCACGGGGAAACTCAACCCACCAAGAAATATCTGAGTCGCCAACAAAGAGTCTTTGGAGGATTGATGAGACCTGTCTCCCCACAAATTCAATCCAAACACTACCTGAAATTTTTGTCTTCTGACTTTGGACTCGATTCTATATTACGTCACACCACTTTTAAAATTCACTGTGAAAACATAAGATTTAGAGAAGTTTACTAAAGGCTTGACATGTTTACATCAAACATGCTTTCTTCACACAAACACCTTTTTCTTGCTCTCTCTCTCTCTTTGTGTGTGTGTGTGTGTGTGTGTGTGTGCATGTTTTGCTATAGTTGTGAGGACCAACTCTTGACAAACAACCTTTCTTGTGAGGACATTTTGTCTTGTGAGGACATTTTGCCTGGTCCTCACAAGGATTAGACTAGGATGCCTTGGTTTTAGGGTTAAGGTTACAATACAAAAAGTTTATGGTTTGGGTAAAGGTTAGGGTCAGACATTCAGTTGTGATGGTTAGGGTTAGGGTAAGGGGCTAGGGAATGCATTATGTCAATGGAAGGTCCTCACAAGAATAGCAAAACAAACCTGTGTGTGTGTGTGTGTGTGTGTGTGTGTGTATGTGTGTGTGTGTGTGTGTGTGCGTGTGTGTGTGTGTGTGTGTGAGAGCGAGCGGCTGTGAGCTGAAGACAAGAGCTTATGTAAACAGATGAATCAACACCTGAATGAAAACACCCTCTCGCTCTGCCATCGATGAACAATCCTGGTTGAAAATTGTGCTCATTTTAATCTGCGGTGATGGTTGAATGAGCGAGCTTCATCACACCGGGACAATTTAGATCGAAGCAGATACGATGGCAGACACAGAAACTACCACCTGCTGACATCTGCGGAGCCACAACACAAACCTGCACGATGCTTGGTAAACCACGCTCCTGGTTCCAATGTGTGATTCATTTTCTGTTTGACACTTTTTTCATTATCCTCCATGAGATTAGAAGAGGCGGTTTTGGTGTAACGGAGGAAGTTTTTATGAGTTTTTTTGTGGTGACTCTTGGTTGCGGGACAACTGCTTTAATAACACTTTATCTGGCCGATGCTGATGTGGAAAGCCATAATGTGAGATAGGCCTGCAGTCACACATCTTCCTGTCAGTGTTTCGAAAAACGATGGTGAAATATCGACTCACGCTGCAAATCTCGCCTCGATGGATAGATAGTGTTCTATATGAGCTGTGCGAAAGTGAGTGTGCTCGGTTTGTCTTTAGGCGTTTACAGCGTCCAGGTGGATTTAATGGGACAGAGCTGATGTGCAGGACGCTCGTATCAGCTTCTACCTGTTCCTACACATTCTGTTTTTTTCAACCTTCTCTTGCTCGTTACCAGGGAACAGTATCAGATGAACGCCCGGCCTTATCTCGACACACTCCTAATTTCCTGTCCGGCTCTCCCCCGTGGCCGCTGCTCCTGTGACGATGGAGATGAAGGGAGGGGGGAGGGGGGGGTGACAACACGCAGGGTGGAGAGGCCTGTAATGACTGAGTAAACAAATGTGGAACATATGGAGCCCTCCATTGCCAGGGACACGCCGCCTTCACAGCAAATACAGCTCACGTTTCACATGGAGATTCACCGGGACAAAGGATGTGTTTTGATGTTTGCATTCAAAAGGCAAAAATACAGGTTTCTAGGTGACTACTCATGCACGCCGTTGAATAGTCATCTCATCAGTGNTGTGTGTGTGTGTGTGTGTGTGTGTGTGTGTGTGTGTGTGTGTGTGTTGCCCCCCTCATGAACCCTATTGGCTTATAGCTCCCATCGGGGTTATTGAGTGTGTTAGCAAAAATGCGCCCTGGGAAATATTTTTATAAAGCTAAAGCTTCAGTTTTTTAAGCCAGACAAACCTCGCTCGATTATCGTCCTGTGAAAGCTGATGTGTGTTCAGAGTGGCTTCATTTTGTGATTTTGGTTCTAGTGTCGCCTTTAGTCATTTCTAAATGTAATTCAGGACAGTTCAGAAACAGGATGGCTATCATCTCCTTAAAATCACAGTCTGAATGTTGAATGTAATGATGTTCACCTCCTCATGGTTGAATCGATTTATTCAGATTTTTCCACTATAAACAAACAAACAAACAAACAAACAATGTATAGTCCATCATTCTGACATGCATAAACTTGTGACCTTCTGGAAATTAATGAGAACTTAATTTAAATTGATTTTAGCTGCTGGAGATTGAACATGTGGCTTAATTTGAAAAGACACACGAATAAAATCTCCTTAATATCTTTCAGTGTTTGATGTTTGTAATGTAGAAACTGGCTTCAATGCAACACAATATTTTACCTTTGAGATACAATAACTGACCAGTTTTACTAGATTTTGATCATTTCACATCATCAGGAAAGAGACACAAGATGCGATGGTGTGATGTGTGATGTGTAATGTAAAGTGCAATTCATGTAAGAGAATTGTGGGTGACATTTACTTTATGTGCATGATCCACTGATATAGCAACCATTTCAATCCATTGTTAACAGTCTGATATTGGACATCACGACATATCAGCCCCAGTATTTAAGTCGCTGCACCGAGCTAATCTTTCTCTGATAATGTCATATAAGTCATTATCAGGCTGACATTATAAGGATGTCAGTTCAGACTGGATCCTTATTATCACATGCAGCGATTGTGAGGTGAATCGCTCCGGATTTATTTTCCATTAAAGATTCTGATGATATTAGAAGTCGATTTTAATCACAGGACACCTCCATCCTCCTTAAATGGAGCAGAGTGATTCCACAGTGGGAGCAGCCGCCTCCTCCTCCTCCTCCTCCTGTGACAGGCCTTTTAATTGTCTCATTCAGATAACATGTCATCGCAGGCCTCAGACCGCGCGGTGACATCTGCTAATCATCTGTCCATGGCCTGTTCACACATCCGCCCGCCCGGTCCGGGGATCTGATTGCCTCTCGGTGGCCTCGATTCATTCTCACCTCCTATCTGTTTCCACGTCTCTCATTCACGCCCACTTTTTCACACTCCTCGCACACACACACACACACTCCCACCTTTTTTCAATTTCAATCTCCACCTCGCTTCTCATCTCTGCCGCAGGTCCATGTCTCTGCAGCCTCTTCCTGTCCGACCACCTTCTGCTTCTGACCTGCTCCTCCCTCAGTGCTGTTGTTGTTGTTGACTGTGTGACTCACGTCCTCGCGATCGAGCTCCTTCAAGGATAAATCCGGTTCATTATTTATTGGATTTTATTTTTATATATTTCATTTATATTGGTTATGATGAGATTGTAAGTCATTGCTGAGAAAGAGGAGACGATCACACAGGTTGTATACAAGCCAACAGTTCAGCCAACTTAATTTAACTGGTGTGGGTGTATTCAGTAATAAGCACTCATTGAACAGGACACTGTGTGTGTGTGTGTGTGTGTGTTTATGAGAGGGGAGGTTTGTTTACAACCTGTCTTATCATTTCACTGCTCATGTTTCGAGCCCTGTTATTTTTAGCGATGGCACCATGTTCCCAGTAATTATTTGTGCAAGTTTAATCATAGTTTTAGGACTGATGACCAAACTTATAAATATAAGACCCGAGTTGTAATAAACTGGAATTGGACTGCATTTGTTTTTGTTAGAAATATTTTATGCTTTGGACCTGATCCCGAGTTTGTTTATATTCTGATATACTGACAATTTTTGACCATTTTTAAAGTTTTGTTTAAAGCAACTATAACTGTTTTTATATTAATGTCACCATGAGCTTTATAGTGAGTTTATTCTTTAGCTCTTCAGCCCACAACTTTACTGCTTTGATTCATTCTCTCAGCGTCGTCTCTAAAAGCTCACATACAAAACCAGCTCAGCGCTAAACAACAGACCAACACAGTGAGAAAGTAGGTGGTGAAAATTGTGGTAAGCAGCTAAGGAGACAGATATTTCCCTCTGGAGTCGGTGGAGACAATATATTGAGCTAAAAGAGTATTGAGTATTGGATTTGCATTCACCCTGTGGCCAGAAATACGACTCCAGATAAATAAGGATATTGCTTCTTAACTAACGAGTGTGTAAATAAGCAAATGTTAGACAATAAGTTTGTCACATAAAGGTAAAAGATAAGATCAGATATTTCTTTATTAGTCCCATAACAGGGAAATTTACAATGTTACAGGAGTGGATAAATAGTAGGTAAACAATATTAACAAGAGAAGTGAAAATTGAAATATGAGAATGTGAAAAACAATAGATGACGATATGTCAGTGTTGTGTTTGCTTGTTTTTCCTTCAAGCAGCCAAAAAATCAGCTGTTGCAGGTTTGATTTAGTTGATTTTACTGGCTTTGTTCTTCATTGAAAACAAAACTTTTCGTCCACAAGTTTGATTAACATCCTTCTGTTTAGGTCTTACATCATTTTCTGTCAGTGCAAAACAGTAAAGAACATCAATTTCAGTTTGCTGATAACCACGACAGTGTACAACTTTTATATGGTGCAGATTTGGAGCTCAGCTTTGTCTTGTTGTCTATCGGAGATCTGCTGTCACTCTGTAATGTTTCTTTCGGTTTGAGGTGTTTTCCAGATATATTCTGCCCTCATCACTCTCTTTTTCGTTGTGAAAGGAAACAAGTGGTGATTGTTGTGAAGCATAATGTTTGTATGTTTGTCTGCAGTGATGCATGTAGTCACGTCCTGTAAAGGCTCATGGATGGACCCTGTGATAGTCGAGGGGGGGGTGAGCTGCTGTAGTTGTTAGTGCGTCGAGCCCGGCACAGAGATAAAAGGAGAGTCGCTGGTGGGGCTGGGTGAAGTGGTTGGAAAATATTGCACTCCAGGCTCATTGCCCGGAGAGTTGCGCTGCTCTTTCTCCTCAGGGACGTCCCTCGCTCCTCTAATATCCTCCGGCTCCATATGGCGCTGTGGCAGAACTTTATTATTTATTTGCCTTGTCACATACGGCCCAAATGAGGTCAAACAATTGGACTGGCAAAGCATTAGAGACCAACTGTGCATTTTATAGTATATGCTGTAGAAGCCCATAGCTCACGTTTCCCATGAATACAGAGGAGGAGCTGGCTCAGAGTTGCCGTTTCGATCGGTTATATTTCCTCAGGGTCAGGGACACGGTCCTTTCTCCCCTCTCACATCTCTAATCTTCATTGTGCCGTTTTCTTTCACCTCCATTTATCAGCGAGGCCTCTTCTCCTGCTCTGCCCACCGACACATCCGGTGATAGATGACGCTGCCCACAGTGGATCATTCTGCATGAATCACTGCTACTGTACTTCAACATGGCACCGAGCGGGCAGGATGGGAGGGGGCAGGCCTGACAAGTGTGCAGGGAGTTTCTGTAACTGCAAAGCATCTGATTTATGTAATTTCATGTCACTATAGTTGAATATATGATGCACAGGCAGGAGATGTGATGTTATATATGATGAGTTGAGTTTTGCCTTTAATGGCCATGTTGCACATCAATTAGCAGGATTGTTTTAGGATTTTAGGATTTTTATGATTTTATTTTATCCATTAACAATTTCATAACTAGTTTATCTGAAAATACATGACATGATGATATACATTGATATATTGATCTCCATATTGCCCACTTCTATCATAGTGACAGAGTGTTTTTTGGGACATTCAATTAAGAGACCAGTCTGTTTTTGGCTTATCCACTTCATTAAAAAGTTAATTAAAGTTCCTATAAATCTAATATTGCCATAAAGCACCTTCAGTAATTTGGCTGAGCACAGTCCCGACCTTTTTGGCTTATGGACACTTAAAATGATCTACTTGTGATCATCAATCAGCCAAATAGTGTTTTCTTTCCCCCCTGGTTTTAGAGCTAAAGTTATTCACAAGATTTATCTTCGAACACCAGATGTAAGGAACTACGGCTCTAATTTTACAGATATTAAACTCGATTGTCTCGTGTTTTATGTGATCACATCGCACCAGCCAGGAAGCCAGGAAACCGCCACCAAAATTACAACATACATGACTTTGAATGAATGTTTACTGAGCCTTGTCACCATCTATTTGAGTTGGTGCATCTCTCTTGCTTGTTTCTTTCACCTCCCAGTTCCCTTCAACTGTGTGTTTTTGCACACTCCGGCGTCCCTCATTACCATTGGTTGACAGGTGATGTTTTATTCATCATGTCCTCGATAAGTAACAACGCCGCCCAGGCCCTCGACTAATCACGATCCCGGTGGGGAGAGTCTTTTCCATCATTAGCTTCACCTGTGGCTGAGCCCCCTCCTCAGCCCACAGATGCTGATGCTGCAGCCACGAGGTCGGCCGCACAACAGCTCTGCCCGCATCTCTAACTGAAGGTTGACGGATGAGACCTAATCACCAAATCACGTCTGTCATCTTCTCTCTGCTCCTGCTACGAGAGCGGAAGCATCAGGAGTCTCTAATTGCCAATCAGGGATAACTGGAGTGCTGTGGCGAGGGCTCGCTCGGGAAAACTACAAAAGCCGACTGGAATCTGGTTCAGACAGACGCGGCGATCCGGGCCTCGCCGAGGAGAGAGAGAGGTCTCAGAGAGGTGCTTTTGTTCTTTGTTTTACTCTGCGAGGAAGCGTCTGCGTCGACTGAGTCCCTGACACGGGCAGTTAAGTTCCCCCCACAACCACCAGACTCACATTTGATGTCTCTCCACGCAGCAGCCTGTGAACTATCTTAAGCGTGATGCAATCCTTACAAACAGATTGTAGGATTCTCTCTGAATTTATGTCTGGATGTTACATCATTACAGTGAATTACAGTGTTGACTGACTAACACTGATCAGTAACCTGCTGCGGCTCGACAGGTAGCTCTGTGCAACAATAGCTCACTAGGACGTCATACCTCAGTCAGATTCTAATACACAAACATCAAACACAGAGATTAAACTTCTCGAGGGTGACTTCTCTAATTTAAGTAGCCAATTTACATCCATAAATTTGAGAAGTTTTCTTCAGTATCAGAGTCATCCATCAATAGTTGTCTGTAGATTCACGACTACATTGCAAGCAGGAACTTCTAATGACTTATCTCCCAAACTGTTATGGCATCAATTTACCTTTGAGAAAACTGTTCATCAATATTAGCCATTGTTGCTTCCAGCTGGTCTGATCAGCCAGAAACTGGCAGGCTAGACTCTGGTGGTTGACCAAACTGGATGAGCAGCCTTCTACAGTGTTGCAAGACAAGAAACACCTTTATTACCAGGAAAGAATGTGAATATGAGTAGAACAAAATCTGCACTTTGACAACATGTTTTTGGTGTCAAATTTTCCATCCTTATCCGGTTATTCTCTGCATCTGGTGTCAGCCAATCAGTGGCCTCGAGGTAAAGCCAAACATGTTACACACATGAGTCTGTCAGGCAGAAAAAAATATGACCTTTGACACACACATTTTTTGGCATTCATCATCACACATTTCTTTAATAATGTATGATTTATTTAATGATGAATAAAAACGATTTCATTAGATTACATAGTTCATATCTAACCCTAACACTGATGAGGAGAAACATCTAAGGCTCTTCCTCCAGTCTGGTTGCTGCTGTTATCTCTGATGTGGCTCATCCTTTGCTCCTGCTGCTCGATGTCCAGACTCACTGCTGATGTGACGAGCTGTTTCTCTCCTGTCGAGCAGGTGTCACTCACTTACATTCTGTGCGGCCGTTTTTCCTGTGAAGCACTTTGGAGATAAGTGCTGTTATCTTTATTATTATTATTAGACACAACACCACCACCAGGCTCTGTGGGACCAGCACCACCAGAGTTCAGATGATCAGACCTGTTAACAAATTCACACTTCGTCTGTATCTGTAAACCAAATTATTTGGCTGCGATGGCTGCAGTGTTGGCTCCATCCCCAGATCTCAGCGTTTAAATTAGCCAGCAAAGTATGTCATTACCAGAAATGATGTAAAACTACACAAACAACTCGTGGAATAAATAAAGCTTTGTTATTCTATATTGTTCTTCCTGTTGAAGGGAAGCAACACTTGGCTGGTGAAACTAAAACTAGGCAACACATTTCTGCTCCCATCTTATCAGCATGAATCATACAATATAACAAGCTCTCCTCACTTCCTGATAACTCTGGATTCATTCTACATTTTCTAATTGTCAGCACAACATAAAATGACAGACCGTCTCCCAAGCAGAAATTAATGAGCGCTCGGTCCAGAGAAAGTCTGCAAAGTTACATCTGTTAACTCAACTTAAAAGAAATCACAGGCTGGAATAGAAACCATTTTGAAAGTTTATCAAAGGCCTTGCATTTACACAAATAACTTATCATAGGTCAACACGATCCACTGAAGTATCATGTCTCCTGGAAAAGGGATGAAAAGGTATCTTTATAGAAACAAAGGAGATTAAAAATGGCTGAATTCAGCAGGGCTTATTCATGCGAGCTGCCTCCTCTCTGCTAATCACACTGTGTTCCCCTCCTGATCCTCCAGACGAAGCTAATATCAGTGAGGGATTAATATCCAGGTCTCCTATTAAACAAGAAACGGTGCCGGTGGTGGAGAGTGGGCGGATGGAGATCGTGAAACAACTACCATGTTGATGGTTAACTGTATTTAGTCTTATTGGGCGCTGGGATTACGGGAATTATGGGTATTCACGTACTGCCTGGAAAATCCTATTAAGGGCTCATTATCTATTCTATTAAGCAGGAGAGATGCACAAAGAGCTTTTTCCCTCTGCACCTTTTGCTCTCACACACAAAAACTCTCACTCATACCAATGTTTTATTAGTGTTTAATTGTTGCTTTTAAGAGAAAACATTCCGGTTATTATGCTGCTACACCACCCTCATACAACACGTTTGACACTTGACTCCAAAAAAGTTGCATCGCTGTATAAAACATAAATAAAACAAGATGAGACTAGAAGAGACTTAATTGACTTTGATTTTCCTAAATATCTGCTTATGCTGAATTTGATGGCAGCAGCATGTTTCAAACAAGTTGAGGACAGGAGCAACAAAAGACTGAGATAGTTGTGGACTGATCCAAAAACACCTGTTTGGATCCTTCCACAGGTAAACAGGTTCATTGGTAACAGGTGATTGGATCATGATTGGGTCTGAAAGGTTCATCCTGGAAAGACACTCAGATTAATACATGTTACGAGACCGGTCTATGAACTGAACCCAAATGCACGACTCCAAGACCAAAAGTTCAAAATAAAAGTCTTTAATGAAAATTGGCAAACTGAAAATCACTCTGAGGAGGAAAAACTCTGTGACAAGATATGCAGAAAAGTAGCAACGAAAACTCTTTTGAGGTAGCAAAAAATGAGAGAAAAACCAGAACAAAGTATAAACAGAAAATCAGTCACTTGAGGAAAAATACTTGGCAAACAATGGCTAGACAAAATAACAAATGAAACAATAACCTGACATGGAAACAAGTGATACATGGATGGCGTGGTAAGACAATATATACATGAGGAAGTGGGTGAACAGGTGGAAACAATCAGGGTGGGGCAGACAATCACACTGGCGGGAAACACACTAGGAAGGGCAAGTAATCTGAAACGAGAGGGAGAGTTAGATTTTCAAAATAAGACAACACAGGAAATCACAAGACAACACACAACATAACAAAATCTAACTTAACAAATTCTTCTTGACATGACAACATGGACTCATTTTCTAATGTTCCAACTTTTTTGGAATCAGATTGGTGCAACATGATAAACCTCTGATATAACCTGAAGACTTTTGATCTAACTCGACCCTCTGAACAGGCCTTCTCTGGCTGCTAAAGATCAAAAACCTTTTCAGTCTAACAGTTTGATTTTCTTTACACTTTCTTCTCAGAGCTGACAGCAAGGCCATTATTACTGTTTGTTTTCACCAGGATATGAACTTATCATCCTTCATGGCGTCGTTATGTCACTAATCGTTTGTTGACTGTGAGTCCTTGAGGCGTTTTCTCCCCCAGTTTAGCCAATATTGAATCGGTAGCAGTGGCAGTGCCCACACAAACAGAAACATTCACAGGTAATTGAACGTAACAGAGCTCTGGCTTTACACTTCAAAGCCTCCCATAGACGGCCTGTCGCTCAGCTGACAGCCGGCAGCTGAGAACCACTTCAGCCCGCCTGTGACGCCGCACGTGACAACCGAGCGAAGCCGTCTTTGGCACGGTCTCACACGATTCGCCCCAAAAATAAGTGCTTGCTGAAAGCAGATGATTTAATTCACGTCTGTTATTTTTCATCTTCATGGTTCTTGAACTGTGAATTACAAGCAGAAAGCGTGCGGTGACGCCAGCGAGCTGAAAACACACAGCTGTGAAATCAATACATCAAGCCGCTATTATTTCAAGGGCCAATACATTAGGAGGCCGGGTCAGTTTCTCCGCTGTTAATTAAAGCCTATAACATAATGCTATAGCGCGGCTCGCTATAATTGAGTTAATTACCGTTGCTAGCTTGACTGTTCACATGCCTCCCACACACACACACACACACACAAAGGGGCTGAGAGGTCGAACACACCAACGCTGCCGTCATGGAGCGCTCACCCGAGAGGCCTGCTGAGGCGTCACTTTGGCTGAACGTATTGAAAACCTTTTACTTTAGGATGAAAGAGTCTTGAGGTGGGAATAAACCCACATTTATCACACAGGCTGCACTGCAACACAATTAAAGCAAAATTGGCTCAAATATATAGAATTGACCTTAAAGGAATATTGAATATTTGAAGAAGCAGATTCAATAAATGAAGCAGCATGAAGACAAACAATAGCCAAGGAACAGGAAGTCAAACTTTTTGTTCTCATGCTTTGCACATTTTTGGCACTAAACTTCTCTTTTTTTTTGCCTCCATCCCCCCTTTTTTCCTCCCCTCTCCTCACTCGGGACTCGCAGAGCTCCAGGATTAGATTAGCTATCATTTATAGCAGGCCTGGGAGGCTGTGAAGAGCAGACTCCATCAGATGGAGAGATAATGGTGCTTTATGATAGATCCTGGCTAATGAAATGCCACTGTCTGTAATGAGATCAGTGAAAAGTGAGCTTTTGACCTCGTGAAAAGGGCAGGCAGCATGTTGAGAATATCTACTGAGGATGTTCTTGACGTCTAAAATTTCTGCCCTCTTCCCGTTCGAGACACCGAATTCAAGACAGTAACAGTTATTTTTTTGAAGAGGGGGATAAAAATTTCTCGTAGCTCTACAGTAAACCAGAGCCCGCACACACACACACACTGGAGCTGAAGCACAAACCACACATGCAAAAAGCACAAACAGTGGAAATGCCAAAATGCTAATGCCAACATTTACCAGAGGCTGCGAGGTGGGGCTGTTCAAACAGTGGGAGGTGTGTAAGGTCAAGGAGGGGATTACTCATTCGCAGCGCGCCTCCGAGGTCCACACATCTGTAAATCAGCAAAAACACACACTATGACTCCCGACAGCAGCATGAAGAGCAGCAGGGAAACGTTAACATCAACCAAACAACTGATGAGAAGATTTACAACATTTATTATAAAGAACCTGAGAATCGTGGTTATTGAGCACCACAGTTTTCTGAGAGCCGCCATCTCCCCCCCCCCCATCATCACGGCGAGCTCAGCCTCGTGTTCGAGTCTCTGAAGAGGGGTCAGAGGTCGAGCGAAGTCATCTATAGCTTCGGGAGAATTCAGACGGGGGCTTATATGTGACTGACAAGTTTTCATTTACACCTTCGCTCCCGTCCTCTTCTCAACTTCATTTTTCATCTCTGCCGTCTCTCCTGGGGGAACCGAACACACTCGCTTCCCCTGGAAAATATGTTTTGTATCTCAGGAGGAGGCAAAGAATAAATAGGTCTCATTTTCTCCTCATGCATGTTGTTGATTAAAGCCGGTTTTATTACCTTTGGATTCAAATCCACCTGACTGTCAATAAACAATCTTGTTAATAATAAGATTTATTGTTCGTTCACATGGAAATATGTCTTTACCATAGACTGTATAAAATATGGACGTAGTGTCCGTGACGTCACCATAGGTTTCTGAAGAGCAAAAATGAACTAACGTAGTGCGTAGCCATCTTGGTAGCCTACCTCCGGTTACTCCAAATATGGACAAAGAGGTGGAGCGAGGGCGGAGCTGAGGCGGGTCGAATGAACGCTATTGGCTGAAAAAAAGCCGCTGAAAAAAGGCGCTTTATTCGAAATAATCAAACTAGCTACGGCTAACCAGCTAGGTTAAATGCTAAATATCGTTGCTAGCCGGCTAACCCCATCTCTTTCCCAAACTCAGTGACTAGAATTAGCCAGGGTGACGCCCTTTAGACCGTCAGTGGCTAGTTGTCAATCAAAGTGGCGCCACTTAGATTGACAGCTATGAAATGTGCATAATGATGTATGCTGTATATTTTAAACGAACGCCTTATAAAAAAATCCCCCCCCCCCCCCAGAGTTGTCATGGAGTAGAAAAACAGCTTATGAGACTAGAGCCATGTTTTGAACCAGGCTGTAAATATGTTTTTTTCTGTCGTAAAATCGGACATTTTAACATGGGGCTCAAATGTAATTGACTCCCTTCTGCAGCCTGCTCTAGTGGTTATTCGAGGAACTGCAGCTTTTTTGCACTTCTGCATTGGCTTCATTTTTCAGCGGCGGAGGTTGCCGCTTGGTCTTTACCAACAATCGCCTGAATAACATAATGCAACAACCATGACATAGTCGTGTATATGTGTAGGGAGGAGGTCATGTGATCATGTCCTCTGGTGTGTGAGCAGCCTCGGTTCAGTAAAGCGTGGACGAGCAGCCTCGCACATGAACATGAATACCTTGCAGAAGCTCTTATCTCGTCCATTTTGCAGGTGATGGAGCGCAGATTCAATTCAGTTTCATTTGTCAAATCACCAGAGAAATGGTTGAGAGCAGAGCAGGTTCGACTCCACTCTTCATAATATAAGATTGATGAGGATTTGTTTGCTTCCTTTTCCAGATTGTTTCCGTTCCCCATGGATGATCCCACTGTGTGTTTCAGACCTGTGTCTCCAGCTTGTCCCATGCTGGTACTCACATTTAAACAAAGCACAGCTGATGCTTTTCAAACTTAAACGTCCACATGCTATTTTATCATCCAGGATAAAGACAAACAGCACGGTGGCAAATCATATCAACACACACTGAACTAGTTTTCGGAGTTGCCAGCTGTGCACGCTAAACACACTAAATGAATTTGAAACATCTCTCCAGCTTTCACAGTCTGTCTGTCAGCGACAAGAAGCTCGCCCACTGGCAGCCGAGGAAAGACCGAAATGTCCTGAATCATCTCTCTCTTCTTTCTTAATAACATTTCTATTATTGTCAAGAAGACATTTCCGTGCCTAATCTCCTTTTTGAGAACGGATAGAAGGAAGTCACAGAGAGTAATATACTTTTTTAGACTCCTCTTTAATTGAGGAGTCATGGCAGGATTACATTTTATTTGGTCCAAGGGAGCAGCCGGTCCTGCTGAGGCGACAGAGGAAATTGATTTTGTGCCCCACATCCTTTCCTGCAGCTCCTGGCTCGCTCTCAGACGCCACGGCACGCTGCCATGTTTGGACGAGCCGAACACAGTTCTCATGCATTTCTTTATCTCGGAGTGTGGAAGGAGGCTCGAGCGTCGCGTTTGGAGGCGTGAAACATGGGAAAGGGAACATGTGAGCGTAGCGGGGAAGAAAAAGATATCTCAGTTTTAAATGGATTCTTCTTGAGTGTAGGTTCAGTTTGTAGGGTAATGGTGTCTTCCAGAGGTCAGCACACACAGGGAAACAAATATAAATGCATTAAGTGGATGTGAATAGATAAAGCACTCTGTACCAAACCTGCATTTAAATGGCTTTTCAGATACTTTATTTTTTCTGGAAATGCAATTTTGACCTGTTGAAACCTTCTGTGTTATTTTGAAGGTGGTGTTAAAATACAAAGCATGTTTTAATAAAGTTTGAAGATGAAGCTTAAGATACTTTCAGACATGTTTTAATAAGATAAGATAAGATAAGATAAACCTTTATTCGTCCCACAGTGGGGAAATTCACATTCACAATATGGATTAAAAATTTGTTTCTGATGTGGTTTGCTTACCTCACGTGGATCTAGCTCACTCAGTAGATCGAAGTTGGACATATGTTGCTAAAAAAACTACAAAAAATAAATATACCCTACTGTAAAAATCAGTATTACAAAATTGCGCATTGTGTATTCACCTCATCACTTGACATTGTTTGCCAAAGCATAACTTTATTCAATTGTTTATCGACAGAATAACATGAAAATATCTTTGTATTGTCAAACTCTGCAAAATGAAGCTCAAACATCCACATAACAAAAAAAGAAAAATTGGTGGCGAGTGGCATTTAAAGATCTCTGTCACACTGAATATACTTCCTAACAAAGCCCCATCATCACCTCAGCTGCTCTCTAAGTTTTTCCAGGTTCAGATGGCCACGGGCTTGGCTTTGAATTTCAACTATGTCGTACCTCTGAGGAAACCCTTTCA
Organism: Centropyge bicolor; assembly: GCA_037975185.1. Taxonomy (NCBI): domain Eukaryota; kingdom Metazoa; phylum Chordata; class Actinopteri; family Pomacanthidae; genus Centropyge; species Centropyge bicolor. The sequence continues at coordinate 3,406,593 of JBBMOC010000042.1, forward strand.
GACCGCCCTGAGCCTGAGGGAGCTCTGGCCCGAGCGGACACCTCTGGGCGACTTGGCCGGCTCCTAATATCACGGCCAGCCGTCACCCGGGGCGCTGCTGACAGGCCAGAATGTGCTAAGCTGACCTTTAGCTTCTCATTAAAGTGCGTGTGGTGAGGCCAGATGTGGCGAAGCAGCCCGTGCTCTGTCTGTGGAGAGGAGCCGATATCCTCGTTCGCCTCGGCTCATCCGCCTCGCCGTCACCTCCTTCACATGATGTTTGCTGCTTTACAAATGTGTGAAGTCCCGACACCCTGCTGGACGTTAAGTGCACCAGTCGCTATGATCCAACGCGTCCTTCAACACTGACGTGTGTAAAAGGGTCATTCCAGAATTGGAGGACATTTTGGCTTCCAATAAACCTTCACTTCTGCTACATATTCATCAATAATAGATAATAAACTATCAAAAGCTTGATTAGCTCAGCTTACAGATAAATGGTACAATTTTTCTCACATGATTTATTTGGTGTTTACAATACTTGGTGCAACGTTACTCATGTCACAGTAACAGGGTTGCAAATCCATCCTAATGTTAGCTTTCTCTCAGGAGTAGAAGCTCGCTTCTTAGCTAGCTGTTACTGCTGAGGAAGAAGACAAACTTACCTATGAAAATAAGTAAAGAAAATTTTTTTTTTCAATTGTCTTATTGTGATTATAGGCATAACAGGGTTGCATGAGGTAGAGTGAGACATTCAATCAAGGCTAACTATGTTATAAAAATGTGAACAATAGAAGAGAGGGTATACATTTGCTCTACTCATTCTTTTGGAAAACTGTTTGATGATGTCAAGTCCAGCATATCATGTGATTCACTGCTTTCTTCTTCTTCTACCATGCTAAAAAGGTTATGGTAACAGGGTTGCGTGCATGTTGGGGGACACATGTTCCATGAATAATAATTATTATTTGAAATATTATTTTTATTAAAACAAATGTTCCCACAGCTACAAGCAACAGCAATGAAACAAATAATACCAAAAAAATGAAATTTAAATTTCATTTTAACTGTTTTATTTGAAATTCAATTTGGTCATTAGGGGGAAGGGACAAGAGAAAAATGGCATTTTAGGGGGTACTCCAGACTTATTTGGTATTTTTAAAACTATTTTCAAGCATTCTTTTCTTTTAGTTTTTTTAGATTTGCTCTCAGGACAAGTAAATTTACTCAGAAATTGCATGTTTTATTACTTTGTATGTAGATTATTTAAAATTTGATGGGTGGGACGTAAAATGTCCTCCAATTCTGGAATGACCCAAAACTGCACACACACAGGTTGCATGTACGAACACATGTCGGCTCTCGAGGATCGCTGAGGAGATTCTCCGCCTCTCGTTCCATTTCCTTTTCTTCACGTCACTAGAAGCTGTGAATTGGAAAAATGGACCGACTCACTAGAGACCCTTCAAAGTAGTTCTCTGTGGGAATCATGTGTGAGTCTGGGGTCAGAGCTGCAAAGCTCGATGACAGGACTTTTACATTTGGATGACGCCACAAAAAAGAACTAGAGAAAGAGAAAGGGAGAAAAATTGACCTCTTCTCATTAAGAATGTATCGAATCATGGAACAAAGCAGAGGAGCAGCGAAGCAGTAAAACACTTGTCAAACGGGCTTCGATTCAAACTAATGCAGCCGCCCTCTTCATTATTTCCTTATAATGAGGAAACACCTGCGAGCTCCACCAGAGCTAATGTGAATTGGCTTTTTCTGTTAATGGCTGAAGAGTCTAATGATTGAGTTAACGTTTGTTAGCGTGAGAAATGAGTCAGAAAGTGCTTGTGGTAGTTATAATTCACTCTGACTGGAAATCACTTAGAGCTCCTGTCGAAGATTCGTGCAAAGACAGTAAAATGGCTTTTTAAGAAGAAATTATTATCCTTCACATGTCTCAGCTTTTGGCTTGTTAGGACGACAAGGTGCTGCTTTTTGTGAGAAACAAACTGTCATCATCCCTTTTTTTTTTAATACGCTGAACAATACAAATGCATCAGCATTTGATTAAAAACTGTAATTAAATGTGTAAAACAAATCAGAAAACCGCTAGTTATTTTTTGAAAAATTTGCATTGTGTCAAAAATGACAAACAACACACTTAAGAAACGTCTGAGTTTGCTGCTGTTGAGACAAAATTGGCAGTGAACATTTTATCCCGACCAGATTTCACACGTCTTTACTTTGCAAACACAGTGTTCTGGTGTGTGTGTGTGTGTGTGTGTGTGTGTCTGTGTGTGTGTGTGTATTTAGTAAAACCAGCTTATCTTCCTGGTTGCAGGAGAGCGCAGGAGGCCTCTGGTCAGCGCCGTCTGATAGGGAAACTATCTGGTGCTTCTGACGGCGGTCGTGCTATTTGTTGGCTTTGGAGGCGTCGGAGGGGGAGAGAGAGAGATTGCTTTCGAGAGCCCTCACACATATTACAAAGCTGTCAGCGAGCGTGGCAGCTGATCGCTCTGTGGGAGTGTGACGCTCGGGGGAAGCGGAGGGTGCTAAGATAGCGGCTGTCAGGGAGGTTAAAGGTGGACAGACTTTCCCGGCGTATGATTAGACTGATGCCTCTGACTGTGCAGAGTCTGAGATGGACAACTCCACCTGCTGTTAATATCCAGCTGGATGAGTGGATTATAATCTCACAAAGCTCACACAGCTTCAGAAGCTTAAAATCACAAAGAAGTGCTGAAGATGTGATTATTCATCTGGAGCCCATTTGCCCCCCCCCCACTCAGTGTGTCTATCATTATAATTACAGTTGGTACATGGTGTGTTAATGGACGCTCTTATTTGGACATTTGGACTTTAGAAAACAAATGTTCAAAAGTGGAGGATGTTACTTCCTTTGTGCTACCTTGAAGGCATCTTAGAAAGTTAAATTTTTGTAGGTTTTGGGAATAAGATATTTCTTCATTAGTCCCACAACAGGAAAATTTGCAACAGCAAGGTAAGCAAGATCAACAGTTTAATAAAAATATTAAAAATTTAACTATAAGAAACCAAATATTTTGTTCTAGTTGAACTCAGCACATCAATCAATCAAGCACAGTCACATTCATACTGTCATCAAGATTGATAAAGGAAAATCACTGATACAGAATTCTTGCATAGATTATGTCAGATAAGATAAGATAAGATAAGATAAGATAACTTTTACTGATCCCCCTTAGGGGAAATTTACTTGTCACAGCAGCAGTAACAAACAGTAAACAGTAACTCAAAAATAAATACCAGAAAGTGGCTAGTTAAAAAACAAGGCAGTAATAAAAAAACAAGAAACAATAAGTGGCATAGAGACAATAAAGTGACAAGTGAGGTAAAGTATTTACACTATGTTACATGTTTTCCTTGTCTTTGGCATCCAGAAGTAATAGACATTCTATATTCATATGAGAATAAAGATGCTATAAATGCTATTGCACAGAAATTTCTATGTTATTGCACTGAAGAGCTAAAAAATGGTTTGAGGTTCATTATTTAAACTGTCCCTTGAACTGAGAGACAAACATTTCCACTCTTGCCCACATGGAGGGATGATTATTGTAAATCAATCAATTCAATCTTCAGTGCTTGTACCACACTTCTCTTTTGGTATGATTGTTAAATCTCTCAGCAATTGTGCAGCGAATCAGCAAGTTTGAAAAGAAAATGGGGCTCGGCAAAGACACAGTTGCCTCGAGTTCATAATCACCTGTTTGCAGCAGAAACACACACACACACAAACACACACACACACACGGACAATTGCATGTGTCAATCCACTTGAAATCATTTCGCAGTCTTATTTCAACTTGTCGTCCGTCCCGTCCTGTCCTGTCGTCTCTCCGTCGTGTCACTCAGCGTCGCCTCTCCTTCACGGTTTCGCCGGGTGTTATTATTAGCGGCGAGGTCAGGCCTGTGTCAGTTTATTAGCCTGGGACAGACGGCGTGTTCCAGGTTGTCTGCGGGCTGGAGAGTGTGACAGGAGGAGGCGAGGAGACAGCGGGCAGAGGACGGGGCATCACACACTCCCACACAGACACATCAAGGATAACTGGCCACATTAGCTGTGTCCATTAGAGGCCGTCCCTCGCAGACAGGGAGGGACTGATCGAGGCAGATGTGTGGGATTTATTTATATCCCTGCTTATTTGTTTGCTGTTTGCTTGTCAGGCGTTGTTTGAAATAACGTCCAGGGGATGTGTGACAGACAGGGACGAGCTGTGTGTGTGTGTGTGTGTGTGTGTGCGTGTTTTGCTATAGTTGTGAGGACCAACTCTTGACAAACAACCTTTCTTGTGAGGACATTTTGTCTTGTGAGGACATTTTGCCTGGTCCTCACAAGGATTATACTAGGATGCCTTGGTTTTAGGGTTAAGGTTACAAATACAAAAAGTTTATGGTTTGGGTAAAGGTTAGTGTCACACACTCAGTTGTGATGGTTAGGGTTAGGGTAAGGGGCTAGGGATTGCATTATGTCAATGGAAGGTCCTCACAAGAATAGCAAAACAAACCTGTGTGTGTGTGTGCATATGATTACGATCTGTGTATTTCTGTGTGATTGTGAGGAGGAACAACAGCGACTCATGGCCTCAGCTCTGTTTTTAATGTTGCAGGAATTATCTTCACGCTGCAGAGCCGTGATTGCACTGACAAAGAGAACGTGCAGACAAAAGGAAGAGGACGGATTCTCCAAATTGGCCTCCAAAAAAGTGAATGAAACAGCCTCTAACGTATCCTGGTGAAATGGTTGTGGCTTTTAGCAGGATTGTGAGGAAACAAACAAAAAGCTGTCGGGTTGGTTAATTACATCAAGCTCTTTGTTTAGTGAGAGTTGGAGCTATCATGAGATCGGCAGCAAAAAGAAAACACAAAATACAAACAGAAAAATTAGTGTTTGTGCAAAGAAAATTATCAGATGCACAAAACTTGTGTGTTTGCAACTAAAATGCACAAAATATGCATTTTTGTTTTCATCAGGTTTTTACTACAGTTTCAGTTTACTACAAAAGGATGTAGACACATTATCAATACTTCAACCAGCTCCACCAGCAACTTTACAGATGTCACATCAGTCAGGTTTTTCCAAAAAGGCACAGCAGCCATGCGCACATTAACTCATTCATGCACTTGTAAAGAATCATCCACTCATGTCAAACTCAATCATTAAACATCAGTGATTTAGTTTATGGCACTGTCATTGAAATTTTACAACCAAAGAGGAGAAAATGAAAAACGGGGAAATAAAATGACGACTCCAAATTAGGCTTGTAAATACATCTTTGATTAACAGCTTATACTGTATATTTGCCTTTATTGTGTCGTATAACTTCGCTCTGTGTGTTGAGATCGAGACGTATTTTCTGTCGTCATCCTGAAAACCTCCTCCTGTGTATAATGTTCTGGCCTTTTTAACGAGCTCCTGCCGAGGGTCCAGAGGATGAGCGGGGTCAAAGTATGTGGTCAGACAATTTCATTTTGACATTTCTCCACTCATAAAACGACTGCCCCCTGTTGAACAACACAAAAAAACTGGCTTATGATTTAATCTAATTGCTGTTGGAGACAAAGTCAGATGCTTTTTTAAAAACAGCCTTGTCTTTGTTGGTAATTTTGCCATCTACAGCGTCGAACCCAAAATACTCCCACACGCTGGTTCTCAGATGATTCTGTGTCCTGATTATGCGGCTTTGCTTGCTGGTGTCCTCTTTTATTTTAGTGCATTAGTTTAGTTTACTGATACACTCTAATGGACCACAACTGCTTCAGACAGTCTTTGTGCTCATAGATTTATGTACCAGTCATTACAGTTCACATATTTAATTTTCTCACTAATGTTCAATTGAAAGTCCAAATCTGTGAAAAAAGTGTTAAACTGCAAAAAATAAGACAATTAGTTAAATGTAACAGGTAAGAAAAAAGACAGAAACCCAGCCTGAAAATAAAGTAGATAAATACATTTTATGCAGCCGAGGAACTAAAAATAAACAACTGCAGTGGATTTTCACCTGATCGCTACTGTACTTTTTGGGGTGAACTGTCTTTTCAGTATTGGGGACAGAGCCCTGGGGTTTCTGAGTGACGGGCAGCCCACAAGACACTGGCTTACTCTGTGTGTGTGTGTGTGTATGTGTGTGTGTGTGTGTGATGCTTCCCAGTTGCTCTGCTCCAGTTCAGGAACTGGAGATATGAAAGGACTCGATGCTTCTCCTGGGTGCAAACAACACGGCAGAGAAACAGACACAGATCAGCTCTGCCTGACACTGACCCACATAGAAGCTCGTGTCAGCAGCTCCTGCTCGACTCGAGTCCGGCGGAATGAATCTTAAAATGCAAACGTGAGCTGTAAGCGAGAGAAACGTGTCGTCAACAAAGAATGAAGCTTGAACTTTTCCAACTTTCCACAAGTTTAAAGACGTCTGATTCAGAGTGTGCTGTAAGTTCGATTAGTCAGATTTTAAGGTCTCGGCCTTCCATCAACAAAATGTATATTCTTACATATTCCCACTCAATATTCCATGAGTGTTTTCTGTAACACTGCCAAGCACATTGGTAAAATAGAACATGAGTAAATAGACTTATAAATATTGACGTTGTCGATGCATCATTCATCAGTCCACATCATGCTCTCGACAAGCCTGTTGAGACATTTGTTCTTTGCCATGAATTTCCAGCGGGGATGTTCGACACTATGCTGCTGTATGTTCTCAGTCTGGATCTGCTTCGTCTGTCTTGCCATCTCTGGATTGCCAACCTGCAGATATGACAAGCGTTTGATAGTGTTTCCCTCCTCTCTGCCGGAGCCGCTCTGTATCTCCGTCTTCCTCTCCGGCTCTCAGTCTCTCCTGCACTGACAACAGAGATGCAACGTTCTGGCATCTCCTCTTGTAGTTTTGTGCTCAGACATGAATCACCAGAGGAGATGTTTGTTGAAAAGATAACGTCACAGCAGATTTGAACTCTCTGTGTCTGTGACTGTTTGCATCTCTGATTTTTGTAATGTTAAATCGGGTCTGTGGTGACTTTTGGGGATTGACGGGATTATGGGGAAATGTTGTCTTCATTCAGAAGAGAAGAATCAGAATGGCCTTTATTGTCATTATACAGGATGTACAACGAGATTGGAGAGCTTCTCCTTTCAGTGCAATAGTCAAGTTAAAAAGTATACAAAAATGTATAAGTAAAAAAGACGGTTTAAGAAGTTGCAGGGAGGCTTTAAATATACAGGATATATACAAGACGAGATGCAGACTTGTGCACAGCACAAGAGGTAGATGGTAAAAAAATAGTCCAGATTTCTATGTTGTTCACATAATATTGCACAGCAGCAGATATGTATTGCACAGACACCAGGATATGTATTCATTTTAGTGCAAATGATGAATGGGTTTCAGTGCAAATGATGAATGGTATATACAGTGTCGTATATCTTATCCTTATCTTGGAAGTGTTAGTCCGTAAATCCACTTTGGTGATAAAAAATATATCCACAGGAGACAGAAGTTTTGGAGCAATGAAGACTTTATGCCGGCATAAAGGAGCGCTTGTTCAAAAATGAATACAGGTCACATCCGAAGAGCACTGAGGCAAAACGGCCTGTGCAACAGGTTTTATATCCCTAAATTTCCACGCCTTTGAACAGACTCCTAGATAGTTCATAGGATAAGACACTTCACATTATCATATCACCTTTCAATTCATTGGTTTGTTACCTTACACCATTAATCAGCATTTTTTAATATTCATTTTCTTTGTTCTTGCTGGAGTTCTGGTAATTTTCCATTGGGGTTTTTCCCTTTTTCTCTTGTCTAACTGCTACGCACTTTTATTTTCTTACCATTGCTTGTTACATTTTCCAAGATAATAAAAGGATTATTTCAATTTGAGTAAGTATGCCTGTGCTCACACTGACTACATTATGAGTGATTTCAAACACACACAAGATTATATTTGTCACACAAAATTCATTCCAGTATATGTTCCCTCTTGTCCACATTTCAGTTACTAATTGATCCAGTCACCTTAGTAATCCCTTGATTCTGAAAAAAACATTAGTCATAGAACATAGCACAACCTACAAGTCTAGTTTACCTTCTAATACTTTTAAATTCATATGTTCCAACACACCTTTATTGCATATCGTAGCCATAAGCACAGTTAAATCATAACATATTGATTAGAGTAAATGTAGCTTTAATCATAAAATTGGTCGCTTTTCAGAAAAATTACACTACAACAGATGAGTAAAAGTCACATATGAATGTATTGCACATGAGTTGTTAAATAAATAAATATGTTTTCGAGGTAGTTACAGAGGCAGTGATGGAAATATTGCACATTTTGCATTACACTAATGACCAGGCTCATTGTATGTCAGAGTTCAGGGTGCTGATGGCTCTTGGGAAGAAGCTGTTTCTCAGTCTGTTTGTTCTTGCTTTGATGCACCTGTAGCGTCTGCCAGAGGGCAGCAGGTCAAACAGCTGAGCACCGGGATGTAAACTGTCCTTGATGATGTTGCGAGCTCTGCCGAGGCACCGGGTGGAGTAGACGTCCATCAGGGAGGGGAGAGGGCAGCCGATGATCCGCTGTGCTGCCTTGACTGTCCTCTGAAGCCTCCCTCTGTCCGCCTCAGTGCAGCTCCCATCTGACATGACTCGAGCAGAAATGTTCAGGGTTGTAAAGGTTAAAGTGAAAAAAAAAAAATTCCATTCTCTTACCTGCTGTTAGAATATTCATTCAATACATATGAGGGTTACATTTATGATGATGTTTTTTTTGCTGAAAACATGTCTGCCGCCACCGAAAACAGCACTATGAGAGTGTTGAGTGACCCACAGCTATCTGAAACAATGAGCTGAAACTTGCTTTTAACCTCTGCAGAGCTGCAGAGTTGGGCACTAACTCTTCCTGGGTTCTTCACTGCGAGCAACCTCTTTTACATCACACAGTATAAAGACCCATTTTTATTATAAGAAAAATAGCTTTAGCTGCTTTTATGTTCCTGTAAAACGTCACTTTTTTTATTTCCGTCCATGCATCCAAAATTGCCGCACCAATCATCCTGCACTTCAGGGTGTGTGAGCAAAATTACACGTAATAAAACAGGATCACAGAGTTCGGGGCCAACTCCTTTGATCTTCTGAAAGCTGCAGGCGTCTCGTGGCTCTGAGGTGTGTATTTTGGTTTGAGTGTGTCCAACATGGCTGACAGCTTTCTTCACTATGAAAGGCACATAAGGCCTCAGATGAAAACACGTCCTTCCTCTTCATCCTCTTCCTCCATAAGTGCTATTTAATCCTGTTGTTACCTGGTTGGTGAAGCGAGCAATTGTTTTTGTCTGAACACACAAACACGGAGTCAAAGTTTTTTTTTGTCTCCATTTAAGGAAAAAGTGACATTATTAGTTTTTGAGGCCAATTACAAAAGAAAGCAAGTAACAAATCCAGCATGTGTGTGAGATAGAAATAATAAGCTGTGTGGGACTACGTTCAGCAAAAAAGCAGCTTTCATATCTCTCCCTGCTCCACCGCCCACTCCCACTATCTCACGCCTAGACTTTGAGCTTCTCCGTCCTCGTCGCAGTCTCTTAATACAGTCCAAATTGTGAGAGATGCCTCGTGCAGCCTCATTTGTATCTGTCACACTGTAATGGCTGCTTAGGCCATGAATGTTGCATGGCTGAGCTGAGCCGTGTCCCGAGTACGAGACACATGATTGGTTATTTCTCATTACAGCTCAAAGCATCCGTTTGTTCTGCAAAGTGTGAAAAGGTGCACAAAGGTACACTGTGGTTTGATTTATACTAAACAATATTCAGATGAACACAAGAGCTGATGATCTCGTATATCACTGGTTGGTAGTATATCAACTTAATTGGCCTTTATGCTGTTGTAGCCTCCACTTGCGAAGCGTTAAACAGATGATGGGCGATGCACCAGGGGCGGACGTCGGCCCACGGGGTGCTGACTGCGTTTGACGGGGCTAAATGCCAGAGACCTGTGGTTTCTGCTCGCTGCGCTCAGACCTGACAGGATCGTTTGGAAGTCGACTCTGCAGCGAAACGCCCTGTCAGCGTTCGGTTTGTGCTCCCCCAGGAAGCGTTCTGCCAAATTACATTCCTCGACGAGAGGCAATAAATGAATAGTTTGTTTACTTTAATCAGACTCTGGCTCGTACGGCGAAGAGAACAGCATGAACAGAGGCAGAGACAAAGTCTGACTTTGCTAAATAGATGTGATTAAAGCCGCCCTCCTTCTGATGCGACACATCTACCTGATGGAAACAAATTGGGCTGGTGCATATTTCTCTCCCTTGAGACGCACATCTGTCGGCGTGGAAGGAATGGAAAGAGACACTTTACTCACTAATGAGTCTGAGATATTCACAGCGGTGTCCTCCTGAGATAGACTGGAAAACGCATGGTTTCCTGCCTAATGTCAAGACCCTTAGTCTTTTGGAAATGTGCTCTCCAATCAGCTCGGAGGATCCTCCGGCGTGCGCTCGCCCCCCCGGCGGAGACGTGCAGGAAACACGGGGAGTTTGAAGACACGTCTGTTGTCTTCAGGGAGGAGACAGAGGCTGCTGGTGGTTCTGAAAACATTATTAGTATTTTGGTGAAGTTGCTCCAAGTTCAAACTTAAATGTCAGGTGTATTGAAACCAAGCGGCAACCTCCGGCGCTGAAAAATGAAGCCAATGCGGAAGTGCAAAAAAGCTGCAGTTCCTCGAATAACCACTAGAGCAGGCCGCAGAAGGGAGTCAATTACATTTGAGCCCCATGTTAAAATGTCCGATTTTACAACAGAAAAAAAACATATTTACAGCCTGGTTCAAAACATGGCTCTAATCTCATAAGCTGTTTTTCTACTCCATGACAACTCTGGGGGGGGGGGCGAATTTTTTTATAAGGCGTTCGTTTAAAATATACAGCATACATCATTATGCACAATTCATAGCTGTCAATCTAAGAGGCGCCACTTTGATTGACAACTAGCCACTGACGGTCTAAAGGGCGTCACCCCGGCTAATTCTAGTCACTGAGTTTGGGAAAGAGATCGTCGTGGGGTTAGCCGGCTAGCAACGATATTTAGCATTTAACTTAGCTGGTTTAGCTGTAGCTAGTTTGATTATTTCGAATAAAGCAGCTTTTTTCAGCGGCTTTTTTTCAGCCAATAGCGTTCATTCGACCCGCCTCAGTTCCGCCCTCGCTCCACCTCTTTGTCCATATTTGGAGTAACCGGAGGTAGGCTACCAAGATGGCTATGCACTACGATTTGCTTCATTTTCGCTCTTCAGAAACCTATGGGTGACNTGGAGTAACCGGAGGTAGGCTACCAAGATGGCTACGCACTACGATTTGCTTCATTTTTGCTCTTCAGAAACCTATGGGTGACGTCACAGATACTACGTCCATATTTTATACAGTCTATGGGTGTCTCTCATTAATATGCAAACGTGTCTGATTACGTGCCTCATGAATTAAACATGACGTTAAAGGAACAGTTCAAAGAATGAACTCACTAAACTAAGAAAGCATCTTTAGTAAAATCAAGTTGCCACAAGCATTTTTTGTGATTATTTACTTCATATAGTCAAAAGTAAGAGGGCAGATCCCCCCCGGGGGGAGTCTGCACCTTGCTTACAGAGAAGATAGTTTCCTGCCCTCAAACTGAGTCGAACACGCCGCTGAGATGAAAGCGGAGTTAAGAGGCTCAGATATTAAAGGTGCGCGTGTCGGCTGTGTGACGCCGTGTTTCCTGTGTCGTCTGTTCGCCGCGATACGGGCGCCGCTGGTGACAGGAAGTGGTGAGGTGTGAGAGGAGGGTAATTAGAGAGCGCCTGACATCACGCTGTGTGTGACATGTTTCGCTGACATGATGCTGACATGTTGTGTCAGCGGTGTCAGACCTGCTGCTGTAACGTGTCCGCGAGACGGAAGATTACAACACAGAAAACGCTCGTCTGTCAGCTGTCCTCGCTTTGTTTTCCGTCCACGTGTCATGTCCGTGGTTTAGAGTCTCTGATCCGACCAGTTGGCAGGTCTCAGATCACTGAAGGCTGAGTCATGATGAGGCAGGTCTGCAAAGGAGCTTCACAGAGATGCTCTAAAATCTGTAAAATAAAGGCCAAGTCTGAAGGGACTGAGTCCGAGTCACGACCTGATGCTCTGAGGTACGAAGCTCGTGGGGACTTTGAGACATATTTCATGACATTTTGCTGTGATTAAATTGTATTTTATTCAGTAATTAACACCCAAACCCCTGTGGACACCATGTTAAAGTTTCTGTTGTGTCATTATTTTTGACCAAATCAGCTCAAGTGTTTCTCTACATATACATGTATTTCATGCTCATACGAAGCTTCACAGTACTCACAGTCTGTTGAAGTTGTCATAGTGCGAGTGAACAGGATGTAATGATGATGAGCAGCAGTTGAACAGCGTCCGTTTTTTTGCTTAGCTTCGGACACAGCAACGAAATTACACCATCTACTTATCAGTCGTGAGTTTCAGTCCAATAAACACTTGTGTTTGCCAGAATCTGAATCAGCTTCATATTTTGGCTCATGATGGAATCTAACATGTCTCACAGCCAAAAAACAACAACATTTGCTTTGATGTGAATGAATGAAATCAAACATGAGTGAACTCATTAACATGTCTGAGCGTGTTCAGGAGCGAAATGTTGGATTTATTTGGAGTCTTTTGTTTTTTCATATCTGGAACTTGACACAGTTCTTCTGTTCTTCTTTTTTTTCCCAAAATGCTTTGAAGTCAGTAAATCCAAACACAGCAGCGTATGGCGCACATCCACAGTCTGTATGAAACGCATGCTTCCTGTGGAAGCTTCTTAGAGTCCAGGACACATTGTCTGGTTGGTTCATTCACTGGAGTCTCACATATCTGAAGCTGGCAGGCGCTCGGTGCAGAGACGGGCTGTGAAATTTAACATATTTTCCACTAGTGGAAATGATCACAAATCTTTAAAAACAAATTACTCAGTCTTTATGAACACGTCTGAAACAAGTCTATAAAGATGTAAGTCAAGTCTACAGTTGGATTGTACGTGAATTGGAAAAATCTGCAAATGAAGTTTCCATCTACGACTTTAATGTGATTACTAAGCAGCAGTTGGACCAGTTCTCCAGTCAGGTGTGATTGTGCCACCACAGAAGAAGAGGTCAACACATGAAAATAACGTAGAAAACATGATGAACATGTGGCTTTTCTGTTTGTTTTATGTATTAATTTGATGAAGCCTCCTCATGGCTCCACACAGATGTTTTAGTCTTCAGCGATTTTTTTTGTCTCCTCATAGATTCGCATTGTAATTTAGTTGCTAGGCTGTTTCCATTTTGCTTTGTCGCATTTTGTTGTTGCTTTTATAGATACACCAACTTTCCCACTTCAGCCAAATGTAAAAACGTCATTATTATTAGAATTGAAAGTCTGCATAGGAACAGATGGATGAAAACTTTATGACTGTTTTCCATTTTTTTGTTGCCGACAGTTGTTTTCAGTCGAACATTCTGCTGTTGCTCACAAGGACAAAGATAATTCGATCTTTTGTTTGGACGACTTGTCGAGAGTGAACGCTCACGTAACCTTTGAGCGAAGACAAGAAAAACCATGTTGACAGGCTCAGGGTGCTTTGTGTCGCCTGATCTTGTCTAAAGGCAAAAAGTGTTCATCCATTTTCCGAATGGCCGACTTGAACAGGAGGTGAAAAGCCGGCTGTCATTTTGCGTCCTCTCTCTCTCTCTCTCTCTCTCTC
>JBBMOC010000042.1:3425278-3503742 GCA_037975185.1 Centropyge bicolor
GTGTGTGTGTGTGTGTGTGTGTGTGTGTGTGTGTGTGTGTGTGTGTGTGTGAGTCCTGTCCTTTGCCCACCCTCATTTGCACATTCAAACACAACATTTAAGATAAAAGTGTGTGTGTGTGTGTGTGGGTGTGTGTGTGTGGATGTGTGTGTGTGCGTGTGTGTGTGTGTGTGTGTGTCTGTCTGTCTGTCTGTCTGTCTGTCTGTCTGTCTGTCTGTCTGTGTGTGTGTGTGTGTGTGTGTGTGTGTGTGTGTGTGTGTGTGTGTGTGTGTGAGTCCTGTCCTTTGCCCACTCTCATTTGCACATTCAAACACAACATTTAAGATAAAAGTGTGTGTGTGTGTGTGTGAGTTGTGCCGCTGATCCAAACTGCAGATATTACGCGTGTTGTCCGCGGCTCTGTGATTTATTCTCCTTTATCCGTGGAGAGCGAGCCTGTGGGACTCGAGGAGGGAGACGGATAGCAAATCACATCAGCGCTCATCTTTCTGTGTAGCATTTTAATTTCAACACGTCTGCTTTACAGTGGAGACAACCACTGTTGACATGCTTTGAAAATAATGAATGGCTGACTGCATTGATTTTTCCATGCATATATTACCATAATACCTCGCCTGTGGGCTGTGTGTGGGGAGCGTGTAAATATTGGTTCTTTCAGAGGCGGCGTCTGCGGCCGGACTCGAGTGCTGGAAGGTTCATCTTAGAGAAGAAGCGCGGCCCCTCTGGGGACGTCGCTCTCACCCCTCCACCTTAACGTAACCAGGCTAGAGATCGAAGGAGCGATCAATACCTGTCTCACCGCCGCAACCCAACCCCTGACCTGCGAGGCGATGCGATGCTCACGGGCCTGGATAATCACTGGGCTCTGCAGGGACGGCTGCTGTCAGGCAGGACTGGAAGATGGAGGTCCATCTACAGAGAGAAGTTGGGTGGAAAACGCACGATGACCTCATGTGCCCTCGCCACAAATCAATAACTATGAGCTCTATTCATCACAGTCACACACACAAATGTGCTGTAGGAAACAGCAGGGGTGCGTTTGATTTGAGTAATGTCTCTGTTGTGCTTTGGACACGTGATGGTCAGCGGTGTCATCACAGATCAGAAGATTTCTGTGTGTGATGCTGAAAGAAAAGCAATCAGTCTGTTCATCTATGTTCAAGGTGCCGCGGCAGCAAAGTACAATAGCCACATTCATCTGTATTGTGTAGTGTTGTCTCACACCTGTCAGACAGCGTGCTGCTGCTGTACAGCCCGAGCTGGTGCAGGTAAATATAATGGGCAGAAGGAATGAGCAACAAGGCTGAAATCAATATAATGACATCAATAAGAACATTTTTCCAATATTCATGTAGATTCAGATGAAATGTATGTAGAGTCATACATAATCATAGATGGCGCTCTTCTTTCATTTACTCCACAGTGAAAATGTGAAACGCATGAAATTTGGTGCCATGCCTGGAAACACAGGTCATGTGATCTGCGAGATTGAGCAGCTTTGACTGGGCTGAATGGGCCGCCATGTTTGGACACCTCATCCCTCATTTACTCCTACTGTACAAATACAATTAAAACATCAGATATACAGTACAAGCTTTCACTAAAACATCAGGATGATTGAAAGAAGACAATACAAATAAATACAACAACAATATAGTATATACAGCTAATACAAATGTTATTTTATTCCTTCATATACTTTCATATAATCTAGCAAATATTAACTTTTGATTAAACTGGCTATTATGCTTCTAATAATAAGACTATACAGACAAAAGCTAACACTGTATTTTAATCTGGATTTTTGGTAGAATGATTCAAACTGAGACTCAAAAAGACTCAAAGTCTTTAACTTGACTGAAAAAGTTCCACTTATCCCCCAGATTGAATAATTCATGAACAAGAAGAAGAGAGGGAAAAAATGGGGTCCCTGTTAAATTGGGTTGAATCAAAGGCTTATATTTCTCTGCCTGACATGCACGTTTATCAAATACTCGTGTGATTCTGGGATTTTTAGTTTAGCGTGTTAATTAATAAAAGTTCAAGCCACCAGCGTCCTGAAACCATCATAAAGCCACAATTAGGCAGCACCACATAATTAAAGCCTCTCTCACAAACACACACACACACACACACATAGCCGAGCAGTGGTGTTGTAGACACAATCCCACAGGACTGAATGAGCAATAATGAGATGCTTCACAAACAGTGTGTGTGTGTGTGTGTGTGTGTGTGTGTGTGTGTGTGTGTGTGTGTGTGTGTGTGTGTGCGCCCGTGGCTGCGTGTGTCGTTTACATCCATTCGTCAGAGACATCAAATGGACACACGCCTCCTGTCAGGAGTGAATTCAAGCACTGCTACATTACCCTGAACATTTCCTCCTCTCTCTGGAACTCATAAATGAAAACCTGGAGTCTCAAACCTCTAAACAAGAGTAATGGCTTCCCTCCATGCTCCATTTTTCTATTTACTCCCTTTTCACCTCCTTATCTATTTTTTCTTGGTGGTTCCTTTCTGCTGTTTTACGGCTGCGTTCTTCAGGCTACATTGTGCCTGATAAGCACTTTTTCCTCCCCTGGACAAATTGTTTGTCTGACGCTACCTCTTCTGTGAAATTGTACTTGTCACATGCAGGCGTGCGTTTTGAGGAAATACGATCGTACACATTCAAACACATTCAGAGACTCCGTCTACAAGGAGAGCGAACACCCCCCCGACACACACACACACACACACACACACACGCTTCCCTTGTTTCCCACTTTCAATTCCTCACTTCACAGCCTTCAGCAAAAAGCAAGAGAACTCTTTTTTTTCTGAGACATTATTTGAAATCCATCTTCAGACACTGAGCAGTCTTTTACTTTTTAATCACATTCTTTCAGAGGACTTTTAATCATACTCTTCCTGCAGTGTACTGTATTGTACTGTGTGTGTGTGTGTGTGTGTGAGAGAGAAGTGTGACAGTGATGTGGGCAGTGAGTGAAAGCCAAGAGAATAAAAAGAGACCCCATCATTACATGCAGACATTCTGTCGTTCCATTAGAAAGAACAAAATGACCCTTATCACCCTGTCTTCCCCACAGAGACATAATTGGCTTTTCAGGGGGAAATTTCTTAGGACCTAAATTGCATTTGTTCTGTCTCGTCCCCGTGCGGCCCTGCTCGGCCCACCCCTGCGGCGAACCGTCCACGAGGGCTCCACGGGAAATCATAATTCCAGTTTTCACACACTAATGGTCACTGCTGCACGACTGGAGAATAATAACATTAATTGTGCGGCGATGGGCGTCGTCAACTTCTGTACGGAGCCAATTTCTTTGGATGTAAGTTGGGGAAATTATTAAGAAAGCGACTCATCGGTCATTCGGATTGTTTGATTGCTTTTTGTCCTCTGGTGCTACTTGACACACAGGTGTGGTTAATCACCTCAGCTAAAATAATAGAAGGATTTATTCACACAACCAGGAAGGCCATTGTGAGCATGGCTGGATTAAAGAGCTTAAGGGTCCAGGCAGAAATGAGCTACGGGCCACTATTGATTCATCGCATGCATTTTTTATGACTGTAAATTTATGTTGACGTATTTTGTAATATAGCTACATTTTAATTGGAAAATCATTTATATATTTGCCACATGCAAAAAATGACCAAGTAGGAATGTCTGTCAGCAAATCAAGCAAAAAACCTGGTAAATCATCGCGTTCATGCAGAATCCTGCACATCCCATAATGCAGTTCTGTTCATTCATTGCTTTCAAGGACTTAATATAATACAGAGTTTTCTGATTTGATGATGTTCACTTGTGCCTTTTTTCACAAGACTGGTTTATATGAGCGTTTTCTGATCTGCTGTCGTTCAGGTTTGGATATGTTCAGGCACAAAAATGTTCTCAGTTAGGAAAGAGTCATGCTCATATCTAAAGAGTAACTTAATGCCCAGTCAACTTTTTTGAGTTAGTATTTGCAATTTGTGATGTGTGAATATATGAAGTCTTCAAATCCAGCTGCTGCCAATTCATTAACTTTATTGATTAATTGAGCCTGTAGGTCATGAAGATTTTTTTTGTTTCCGTTAAATCATCATATTCAGTTTCAATATGAACTGTCTCTGTCTCCTAATGTTTCCATTCTTTGTCATCTTTGGCGAATCACACACAGCATGAGAACAGTGTTGAAGCGTGTGTGTAGCCGGCCGAGTGTACAAACACACACCGGGGCTCTGTATGTGGCTAAATGAGAGGAATGAAGTGTGCGGAGCAGTTTTGGGCTCTGTGTAAACTGAGTGGGTGGTCGAGGCTGCAGATTCCTAATGAGAGGGGGGGAGGTCTCTGCGAGTGTGGAAAACTCCCTCTTCCATTGATTTTCCTGTCTCTGTGCTGCAGCGGTGGTGAAATTAAGGCTTAGGTGTTGTAAGTACTTCAGGCTCGCTGACCCCGTGGTGCTGAAGAAGCTGTTTGCTGGGTCACATCCAAACAGTGCGCTGATACCTGGATTTAGTTAAACCCTCTTTCTTCTGCTCTAATCTCAGTTTGTTGTTTTGAATTGTTAGAATGCGTTAAGGTTCTGGTCATCGAATGTGGCTTTAAATCTGTTGCATGTACACGCCTGGATAAACGGATCAAAGTGGAGCAAAGATTGTGGTCGTCTGCTTGGAAATACATCGGAAAGAAAACTACATAATCCATAGTTTTTCATGATGCTACTTCCTCTTATGTCTGGATTGATGTCTTGAATATAATCAGCCTCCATCCTCCAATAAACAATCTTCATCTTTCTCTCTCAGCTCATTATCCCCTCTCTCTCTCTCTCTCTCTCTCTCTCTCTCTCTCTCTCTCTCTCATATGCACTTTATCCACTGGGAAAACTTGCCAGCAGACAAAATTAAAGCATTAACAACAGCCTATTAAAGCTGCATTGTTGAATTACTTATTGATATCTGGCAAATTCACGATCAGGCCGTCGACTTCTTTTTGGTGACAATAAAAACACAAGGGAGAGAAAGATCAAACAGCATTTATTATCATCTTAATATAATTTATATTTAGATAAAACTAAGGTGGACTATTAAATGTAGTGGTGCATACATTAAACTAATGGATTTAGTGTCTACATGCACAACTCTTGCAGGATGATCAAGTTAAGCATGAAGTTGGTGTTTTCTGGTTTTGTGTGTAACAAAGCCTGCATGAACGCTTCTGCTATGAAACACAAAAAAATATATCACAGTAATTCCAGTAAAGGTTGTGTCTCTGGGAAAAAAAAGAAGTAAATTCGGTAAACCTGCCAGAGTTCAGTCCGTCTCTGGATCCATGCTCCTCCTGTGCGTCGGAGGTCAGTGGGAGTCTGTGGTTGTGGACTCAGCGGTCAGCGTTCATCTTCCGCAGCTTCGCCGGCAGGTTGTCCTCCGGCCTGCCTCCGGCCGAGAGCAGCGGGCTGTGCATGGGGGCCGGGGCGGGGGACAGCGGGGGCGCTAGGCTGTGCTGGTACAGGTCTCCAGTGGACTGGGTCATGGGTTCGAAGCCCACCTTGAGGGACTTGAGCTGCAGCCGATTCTCGGCCTCGGGCCCCGCCGAGGCGCTGAGGCGCTGGAGCTTGAGGGGCAGGTCCCCCGTGCTGCAGGCCTTCTCCGAGTGCTGCGAGCTGAGCAGGAGCACCTTCCTCTGCAGGTCCTCCTTCCCGGACGAGCTCATCCTCTGCAGCTTGCTCGGCAGCCGACCCCCCGCCCCTCCCTGGCGGCCCCTTTCGTCTGATGTGTTGATGCAATCCACGGAAAACACCCGGTCGCGCCGGGCGCCGTGGCTCTCAGTCAGTGCGGGGGTGGGAGTGGACAGAGGCGAGGGCAGCGAGTTCTTCTCCTCGTGCTCTTTGACGCTGTACGGTGGCGTCGGCACCTCGAACGTGCTGTGGAACTGAGAGTAGTCGACCCTGAAGAAGCCCTCCTCCAGGGACATGACGGGCAGGAAGCGATGGCCCCATAAAACCTCGTCCTCGGTGTATGATGTCCGTGCCTGACATGTCATACCTGCGAGAGAGTGACAGCTTAGCGATAACACATAAATAAAGGCGGTTCTGCTCCAGTAAAACAATTATTGGCTGTTAAGGATGGAAGTGAAAGGGCAGCGCTCGCTCTCATTATCTGTTTTTCCGCTCTGTTCTTTCTTATTGCTTTTGGAGTCGCCGCCTCATGCTCCTCTCTGTGCAATCTACCATCCAGTCCCATTAACTCACATACTGGAGATTTAAATACTGTTTCAAGAATAAATCCACACGGAGGGATTCTCAACAAATGGTTCATGAAAGCAGCTAAAAAGCTATTACCACAGACTATCATAACTATTTATGTCTTTCTATATTGTTGGCTTTTCTAATGCACTGAAGCGGAAAAAAAAATACGAGATGAGATAAACAGAAGGTGACGCTGTTTGTTTCCTTGCTACGTTTTGTGCCGTTCATGTCGGTGAAAGCTGCTTGTTATCGGCGCGGCTTGTGATAATTGCCGGTTTAAAATGGATCAACATAATTAGCACCCTGCACCATTCGCACATCAATACATCAATGGCGAGCGTCATGGGTCCTGTCTTTACATGTGTTTATTGTAACTTGTGTTGGTTGTGGATGGTCGTATAGGGCCCTATAAATTCCGTTTTATTTTTTCCCAAATTCCGTTTTATTTTTTCCCAAATTCCGTTTTTTCCATTTTAATTTTTTGGAATTCCAGTTTTTAAAAACTTTTTACCCATATTTTACCACAAAAGAGTGTGTTTTAATAATGTTTATGAATAAAATGCACACTAATTAAATAGAAATGACCTTACATTCATTGAGGCAACACAATAGTGCACTTTATTCAATACTTTATTGCTGCTTCATGCAACACAACAATGCACCAAGTACTTCAAATAAAAAAAAATTCCAGTGAAAACAAATCACATATTAAAAAATAATAATAAAGTGCTCAATTAGTTAATAATCAATAATTTTTTTCTTCAAGAAAAAATATGCTTGACTTTTAAAAAAAAAGACTTTTGGACAACAGGTGGTCATCACATTTATTTTTCAGCTTCCAGTCAACAGAGTGTTGACAAAATGTATAAAATAACACGTCACCTGACACATAGACGGGTAGTGCTCAGCTCTGTATTGAGGCGTTAGCGTCGTATTACGTAGCTTTTTAGCAGACGGGGGGGCCGCCATGTTTTCATTTATTTTATGTATGTTTTCATTTATGTTCCTCTCTCTCATGAAAACAACATTTCCGCGATATTCCACATTAAAAACAAATTCCGTTTTTATTGTCCAATTCCGCGATTCCGTCCGCGATCGCAGAAATTCCTAGTCCCTAGTCGTAGCCTGAATATCTGCTCCACTCAAACCCACAATTAAAGGAAGATGTATCGAGAAGCAAAGGTTTTCTGGTGTTGGTTGTTGCCTGTGCATCTGCTGTCCTGGATTCTTGCATCGTACACACATTCCTCCATGTGACCTCAGCTCTAGTAAAATCGCTTTCTTGACATTTGAATGCTGTTTTTGAGGTCCTTGTCGATCAATGGGCACTTAGTCCATATTTCTTTCTGATCCGCTGGCTCTGCTTCAACCTGAGCTTCTCTCTTAAACACTACAGTTAGCAGCAGAGTAGGAGTCTGATCCCGTCCCTCTGAGGGTTGATATGCGCTCTGTTATGTCACAGCCCGATGCTATTCCCGGCTCGCTGCTCGTCTTCGTCCACAGAAAACCTTCAACAGCTCTGCATCCACACAAAGGTCATTTTTATTCTTAATTAGCTCAGAGGCCTTAATCACAAGGGTCGATCTGGGATCATTTGCTTCTCTCTCACCAGGAGAATATCTGTATTTCTGCTGACTGTAAATACAACAGTAATGCCGGAGCGGTTGAAGCTTGTGGGTTTCGAGCCTGACAGGCATGCCAGTTTTGTTTCATCACTCGGGCGTCATGTGGGTATTCAACCAGCTGGTTAATGTTTACTGCATCCTGCATAAAAATAAAAGCCCTCAGCAGCACTATGCAAACACTTGGCAGACAGCGAGCGGGGCGTCCCTGAAGAAGACTTTATGTAAAAATTCCTGGCAGTCGAATCCACTGGCTCTGTTTGCAGAGAGCATTATGATACTTTATTAGATACTACATTTGAATCTGGACACAGTTACTTAGTATAATCTAAACACACATGCAGAGATAAGTGTGTGTCATCTGCATATTAGTGAAAGTGTAACCTGCAGATGTCAAAGCATAAAAAGCATAAAGGGACTTGTATTATGCTGACTACCCCATACTCAGTGGTTTACAGAAGCCTGTACTGTCATCTCATACATTTCTGTTCTGCTGTTCAAACCAGGTTCTAATGATATTTACTCTAATTAGGTCCAGGTAGACACGTCTCATACCCAGGTGGATTTGAGCAGACTCACTGTTGGTTTTGATCATTTGGTCTGTCATATTTATCAGACGAGGAAAATGTGTTTTGAGACAAGGAAAAAAATTACGTGTTTTTTTTTTTTTTTTTGGCTCTAGTTGTTCATTAGACCATCAGTCTCTTTCTATTTGTGTCTGTTTGTGTTGACACATTTTGGGTCGGGGGAAATTACCTGGATCCATTTTGTACCTTCTGTTTTTAGATGAAGAGCATTGATTTCAAGACTTCCTGAATTGCCAGACCTGGATTGATTAGTTATCAACAAAGAAATGTTTCAGTTAATGTTTAGCCTGGTTTTCTGTCTATATTCTCCATCTGTGCATCCATTCTCTGCAGCTGCTCACATCTGATCAGGCTCTTAAACGCTGATCTCTCTCTGCTTTTCTTCTTTCTGCCTCTAAGAAGTGAAGCTGACACGTAACAGTAAGTCTCTCCGATTGGAATGAGTTTGGGAGACAATCAAGCAGCAGCAGGATGTGAGAGGATAACTCTTAATGTGTTCGGGTTAATGGGCTGTGCTTTAATGTGAGGATGACGGGATGTCGTGGCCGACTGAAGGTGACACTGGCAGGGCTTCCCTCCTTCAGCTCCCACTGCCACGGCACTGCGACACTGAACTGAGCCGTACCCTGATTTAATGGTATTATCAACGGAGCACAGCCCGTGTTGCCTGCACGCCTCTACGCTTCCCTGCTGATCCCTCCCTCCTGCTCTAAGCCTATTCAGCTCTGTGGCTTCTTTGCAGCAGTGGCAAAGTGAGGGTTATGGGGGGGTGGATGGAAGCAGAGCTGCTAAGAAAACAGCGAGATAGATGTATTGTTATTGGACTTTAGGGAAGAATCATTCTGGTAAATATGCAACAGAGAGAACAGGGTTGTTTCTAGTCCAGCATGGATTCCTGTGGTTTACATTGGTTTCTGTATAACAATGTCTCTGAGGCTGAGAATTATCTCTGTTCTCAGCTGTCATCTGAAAAATGGAGTGGAACTTCTACTAAAACCCAGCTCATTCATCAAAGTGACACACGCATCTATGACCACAGACTTTTATTATGCATAGGCTGGGCACAAACCGATTCTAGTAATAAAATATCCCTCATAATTCAATCAGGGTGTCATTCTCACGTGTTGTTCTCATTCCCAGCTTTTTTCAGCTCCCGCGTTCTTCAAGTATGCAAAACTGAAAAGGCGGGAAATGAGATTTCACAGGCTAGATTACGAGTATTTATTACTGTAGCGTGGGTTGATATTAATATTTACATTTAGATTGAGTGGAAGAGGAGACGAGAAGAAGGAATGGGAACTGGATACAAAAAGCATTAAANCATCAGGCCGCCCTGAGTACTGCAGCCAGCTTCGTCCTGACCTCTCAGTGACATTGCCTCATAGTTCATCCCTCTGAGAAACAAACTGTGAATGAATGTGAGTAAACAGACTTTGCATTGCCAGAAAACATTGCTTTCTATTTCCATCTCCGGCGAATATCAATGAGAGTGTGGATTTATGTCAGAGAGCGACTTTCATGTCGAGGGGGGGCATTGTTCACTTGTCAGGCGCTCACGGGCAGCTGAATCCTTTTTGGCGTCGTTCCTCCGTGTGGGTTATCTCTCGCTAGCTAGGGGAAATTCTGGTTTTCACTTTCAGTCTTTGTCGCTTGAGATTAAAAAGATGGATGACTATATGCAAACATTGACAGGCAAAGCTCCTTACACGGCCCCGCCGGCGCTCTCCTACGCTTCTTCATGCACAAAGATTCGGAGATAGAGCATGTCTGATTTCTTTCTGTAAATCCTACAAATAAACAGATTTTTCTTCCCCAATCTCTGACGGATCTAGACAGGGACTTTTTTCATTTTCTTTGACACCTCGGGAGCAAAAACATTGGAAATATTTCTGCTCAAAATTCCACCCATCACGTCCGACGACTCAGCAAAACCAGTCGACCTGTCAGCTGCTCATTATCATCAGACGTGGCGACGTGGCTTTGTTTCATGCTCACAAAAGAAGCGTCTCAGTGGCGTGAGTGATGCTCATGGATGAAGACAGGTAATAAATAAAATTGATTAGACCTCAAGTGCCCTGATCTTCCTACTCAACTCCACTCCATGCTCTGCCGGGCCTTCATCAATCAGGAGCCTGAGAGAGAGAGCTGGAGGAGCTTGTAGGCAATCAGGTCGACTGACAAGCCGACCGATTCGTGCAGGCTTTCACAGATACCGCCCGCCTGCTCGGTGCATTCAGAGAGCCCGGGCCGGTCTGATGCTTCATTCAATCCAGCATAGACTGATTGAGATCAGGTCAAATCAAATCAGGAGTCAGATGAATTGGACAATCCAGCGTGAGGCTGATTGCACAGTGTTCTCCTGATCATATTTAAACATGTACATGAGTCAAAGGCAGTGATGGAAAGTAACTAAGTACATTTACATTTTATGCCACTTTATGCTTCTACTCCACCTCATATCGGAGACAAATACCGGATATTTACCCCACCACATTTAAATATTTGATAACTATAACTGTTTTCCAGATTCAGATTAACAATACAAAGATAATCAATAAGTAAATTAGTATATTCTTTTTTAAAATTCACAAGCTACCCTGTAGTATAAAAAGGTAAATATGTAAATAGATGAATTAGGAAATAACTGTTGAGAATGAATAAAAGTAATAAGCCAGAGCTTCAAGGTTCAATTAGCTAAAAGTAAAGGATCAATGGTTCAATAGTTCAGTGAAAGTAATGGAAAAACTGAGCAGATGTTCACACGAAACTGGCTAAATCTGAATGTCATAATCTAAATATCTTCTTTTTCTTCTTTTGGTCGAAAGCCAAAAAGTGTGCATCACAGTCAACATCTGTTAAAGAATGAACTGTGTCCTCTCCTTTTGCTCCTCAGTTGCCGACACTGTACCTGATAACCAGGTGAACAGCAGTTCCTGTGTTGCTATAATTCACTATTTTACGACGTTATAAACAACTTAATGACAACACCTGTGCAGCGTGATTGGCTACATTTAAACTGAGTGAGTCACAAAGAGGCCATGAGGCAAAAGAAAATTCTGAAGTTGTGAATTTTACTGCTGCACAGTTCACAATAAATAAACAATAAAAAATAAAAGAGACAGTAGAAGAAAGCTGAGAGCAAACCATGAAAAATGTCTCCTGGCTGTTTTTCTCAGGTTTATATGGGAATTAATGGAGCAGCTGTTCACAAGTAATAGAGTCAGAGCCAATCTGAATTTCAGTTGTTCCACGTTTCCAACTCACTGAAGTTAGAACTCGCGAAGCTGGAAATGACACCAAATGGGCCATCAAAAGTTTAGGAGGGACCATCTTTTTCCCAGAATTCATAGTCATTCTGGATCCAACAAAAACATGTTCGGTGACAACATCCAGAGTCAAAGTTATTTCGTCAGTAATTGGATGCAAACTCAAGCTTGTGCCATCAAAGTCCAACATTTGAATTTAGCTAAATTGTTCTTTATGGATAATGCTGCTTTTTTTTAAAGCTCTGAAAAGACTGTTAGCAAGACGGTGCAAGTGAAAACCTGCAAGATGTGTGAATCTCGTGAGGATTCCTGTGAAGTCAGACTGAGTAGGTGACTGTAGAGGGTTGGGACAGTCAAACCAGAAACAAACAGCTATTAGATATTTAGCGGCTGAGCCTGAACGCACTTGTATCTGGTTGAGTTTTCTTCCTCGGAAAGTGTTTTAATCCTCGATGTGACACTCGCTGACTTACTTGGCAGAAGCGGTGTCACAATGTTCTTGGCCAAAAAATGTGTTTGACTGTGCCGACTCAGATTTCCACTTGGGTGTGGAAACCATTGTAACAAGGCTCATACATTATTATCGTCAGGAGCCCGGGGATGTTGTGTTTGTTCGAGAATAATAATGCTGTATTTTAGGGCTTGTAAATTTATGGCTCCGACATTATAAATAATACACGCTCCAACTCACACACGCCTGCTTGGGTAGAAAACTTTTTCTGTCTATATGTGAGTGCATCCTATACGTCTGCGTGAATTATTCAAGTGCAGAATACAAAGGGGAGAGGAGCCGAGTCTTGAGGCTTTCTGGCTCCTGGGTTTGCTATAATGACTGCATGGCTTCGAGCCGTCCTCCAGCCCTCAACCTGATCGTATAATTGCATCTCTGCTCTTATTAGAAAAGAAATGGAAATCAACTCTCGTCCTAATGACCTGTGTCTGTAGCCCCCCCCCTGCAAATCCTCTGAGAGAACGAGCAGCCGAGTGTTTCTCTCTCTCTCTGAAATCGAAGTGACCACTCACACAAAATATTAAGAAAGAAAGCTCTTTTCTACGTCTCCCCTCTCTGAGTCTCTCTCCAGCCCTTTCACCACTTTCCATCACTTTCAATCAATTCCTTTACTCCCACTCTCCCAGTAATCCCACAGTCGTATTTCCAGCCAGGACGTTCCGCCACGATGCCCTCTGAGGCCGTCACGGACGCCCCTGCAAAGCTGCCTTTCTGCTCCTGACGGTGGGACTCTGCCTGACAGCTTCCATTGGTCCCTCTCCCCCCTTTTGTCTGCCGTCATCCAGTAACCATCCACCACAGTTCGGCAGAGACTCGCTGTCCAAACACAGCAGCGCAAACAAGTGGCTCCAATTAGAACAGGCTTCGGCATCAAGTGTAACAAGGCTCTGTGGATTTAACCTCACGTCTTCATGGGTCGGTGAAGCTGAGTTCAGGTGGTCTTGGCCCACACCAGGGTTTGATTGACAGCTTTCATACTGGCCCAAACGAACTGTACTAACCAGGCAAACACATCAGGGCTTGGTTTAAGAGCAACAGGTTGTGTCAGATTTAGCTGACACAGAATCAACCATTCCTCTCATAAAGAACTGGACACTGCAGAAGATGCCACTAATTGGGATTTGAACCTTGAGAAACATGCTGCTACCACTAAACTCCATGTCAGAACTCTTCAACCTCAGCAAGGGTCAACTTCATGCAAATGTTCTTCAAAGGCGACTCGGCACGTTTTCTACATCTACTCAACTACAGAAAAAGATTTGCTGATCTCTGGGTCAGTGACTTCCTGCCTCTTTAAAACTAACAAAAACGATGCTTGGACGCAACTCACATGAGAAATGAAGTAGAACTGAGGGTGTAAATGAAGCTGCTAAATGATCAGAGGGAACGGGGTCAAGACATTTTCACATCAGGAGGTGTGGTCAAAGAAAATGTCTTGATTTGAGGAGTTTATCTAGGGGGAGTTTACTCTGTTCTAGATGCAGCTTGATGAGCAAGTTAGCACTAAAAACCTTTTCACAAACTCACACATGAAGACAGTTAAAATGATTCCTCTGTCAGTGTTTTACATGACGAAGCTTGACTTGAAGAGGGCTGCAGTTCAACAGCACCACCAACATTTCTGCACAGGGACTGCACTGAAAGCTCCAGTCTGAAATATGACTGCTTCAGATTTTTTTATTTGATCAAACATCGTATGTGATGTGTAGTATCTGGAGGTATATTCAGCCTAAACACGTCCTTTGTTCAAGCACAATGACTCATTTATTTTTCTGTTTTTTTGTGTGTGCTCTGGCCGAGCTGCTGCAAAAAAATCCTTTCTCTGCGAGAGTCTTTGAAGCGAAAGAATAAGGTTAGACCACAAAGCCCTGGAGCAAAACTGAAAAGAAAAATACTCAGGAGCACACAGAGGACGGTGTATTTATTGTATTTCACAGAGAGAGCGAGTGTAAAAATGATGCGAGGTTGGCAGAGAGAGATCTTGGAATTTATACTGATTGTATTTCTTGCAGTCCTGGAGGAAAGGTAAAAAGAGCCCTGGATAAGAAAAATCCCCCGGCCTCAATTATTGTCTTTCTGATGCAATGCCTTTTATTTTCAAAGCAACACAAATCCTGATTTTCTTCGAGTTCTCACTGTTGCTCTGCTTCTGACTGTTGACTTCAGGTTGTGCAGATAAACTGATCTGTGTGCTTGTGCTCTCTGCCTATGGGGCTCCCTCCCTGCTCGCAGCTCGGCCCTGCCGTCCTCCCTCCCTCCCTGCCTGCATGCATCATTAAGCTGACCAACGCTGTGCTCGGTGTGCAGAGGAAGAACACGGACATAAACAAGCTCCAAGCACCTCGCCCGTCGCTGTTTGTCTTCTTTACGGCCCATTCTGCACGTTGAACATGGTTGTGGCTGAAAGGAGCTCTATTATGATAATTAAAAGAGGAGCTGCTGTTTGTGGTAATTTTCTGCACGACTGTGAGCTTTATTAGCTGTAATATCAGAATCTGCTGAGTTCTTCATTAGTGGAAGGACTCAGAGCCACAAACACTGTGATGCTCTCTAACATTTTATGTCACAAGGAAGAGAAATGAAAAAACAAACCCTGAAGAAAAGACGGAAAATAATGCATCTCTTTATGGATGCAGTAAATACTTTTTATGTGTGCTCGCTCTCTCCCAGGAGTGTGTTTTACCGACTCCAGTGATCTCTGTGTGAAGCTCATCTCTCTACACCGAGCCTTCCTCCGGGGGCCCATCTCTCTGTCACATCCACTCACTGATATCTGTCCAGGTGTCACCAGCTGAAGAGGAGCCGGACACGACCGTCCACTAACAGCCTTTCCTCTTATCTGGGTGGTCTGGGCTGCACCTGGCTGCCACTCAGCCTCCCCATCCTGCAGCTGAGGGATTATGCTAATGCCACCTTAAGCCGGTTTGGTTTAACAGGGTATATATTGTGTGGTGGGACCTACTTACATTTAAGCTTTGAGTTAAAACAAGGCTGATTTCAACCATTGATATGCAACACACATGTTCCATCTCCTTGTGGGCTCAGAGAGGGGAGGGAGGATTCTTCAGAGACACCAGCTGTCAGTCAAAAGTGCAGCCATTGTGCAGAAAAGAAAAGGCTGTTTTTCCCCCCTGTTTGCATATATTTGAAAGTGTGCAATGCTTTGATTTTATCACAGTCTTGAGAGAGGATCTAATGCAGCAGCAGCAGCAGGTCATGTTTCTGTTCGTGCACCTGCCTCCTTAACTGACCCCCACAGGAGGATACCTGGCTCTGGAGCTTACCTTGATGAGTTTGCACCTGATCTGCGCGGACACCATGTGGCTGTTCCTCAGGTTGCCCACCCGGAACATGAGGCACAGTTTGCCGTCCCTCTGAGAGATCACGGCGTCCTGGCTGAACATGAGCGTCTCTGCGCGCTTCTTGGGTTGAGACATCTTGATGAACATGCAGCCGATGAGAAACGCGTCCACGATGGAGCCCAGCAGCGACTGGAACAAGAAGAGGATGATGCCTTCGGGACACTTCTCCGTGATGTACCTGTAGCCATACCCTATGGTGGCTTCAGTCTCGATGAAGAAGAGGAAAGCTGAGGGGAAGTTGTAAACATTGGCCACGCAGGGGGTGTAGGACGAGTCGTGGCCGTGGTTCAGGTCCCCTCTGATGTAGGCGATGATCCACCACATGGAAGCCATCACCAGCCAGGCGATGGTGTAGGTGAGGATGAAGATGAGCAGGTTCCACCTCCACTTGAGGTCGACCAAGGTGGTGAAGAGGTCGGACAGGTACCTGCTGGTCTCCCCGCCCAGGTTCCCGTGCTGCACGTTGCAGCGGCCGTTCTTGTCCACGAAGCGCTGCCGCTTCTTCTTGACCGGAGCGGAGAAAGTGGTGGCCCGGTTCGTGTTCACCACCTGGTAGTCTTCGCCGAATTTCCTCCGAAGTGCCGCCATTTGAGCTCTCCTGAAGTAAAAGGAAAAGCACTTTCTGTTTAATCCATGTTTGTGTCTGTGTGAGCCTCCAGATCACCGGTTACCTGCTGTGCGTAAAATGCGCCATGGCCACTTTTACGCACGCAATAAATCCTTGGAATAATGAAAAATCACGCGTGTCACTGCTTTTAAAACACTGATATTATCCTTTTCTTCAAAAATAGCCAGTATTCTTCCTCTTCCAGGTATTATTATTATTTTTATTTTTACATGGCACCAGCAGGTCTGAGGCGGCCAGCGGCTGCACGCTCTGCTCCGTCTCCTCTCTGACTGAGGAGCTGTGGACCATTCACAGCTTCTGGTGGGCTGGAGAGGATGAAGTGTGTGCGTGTGTGTAAGGGAAAGATGCGAGGAGAGGGAGGGAGCAGGGAGGGAGGAGGGGGAGTTACACAAGACTGCGTTTGTGCGTAAAGAGAGAGAGGGACTGAGAAAGAGAGAGAGGTGGACAATGTCTGTTCAGTTAATTTGACCAATTAAATCAGTTTGAGACTTAATTTATAATTTATGTAATTTATAATGTATCTATTAACTTATTTATTCATGTTTTCCACATAGTATTTACACTGTCTTTACAGTGAGGTTGTTCCTTTTTATGATGAAGTGATGAGTTTTTCACCTTCCAGTTAAATTGTGCCATCTACTGGAGGAAAGCCTAAAGTGCATATTTGATTTAAATCATGGTCCAACAGGGGCAACATCAGGGACTCTGACAAATAGAATTGCAGATGGGAAACAGTGACTCTTTGTGATTTTGTTAAATAGGGTTTATTGAATTGAAATAACAATGTTAAGTAAATTAACAACGACTGAAAAAAATATACAGCTCATCTGAATTTTAAATGTCTTCCTGAAATCATTCATTTGCATTTTATTGCTTCGAATCAATTTTACAACTCACTGTCTAAAGGTTTTGCCCATTTTGAGTCAGACATTAAATCTGTGGTTCTCCTCTTTCCGGTGAGACCTTCGTATTGATTGAGACACTGGAGGACGACTACAGAGGAGGATTTCCTGGACGAGCATCCTCCCAGAGGACGTTCCTAAATGGGATGGCTTGTCCTTGCCTCTTTGTTGCCCTTGTTTTAATCAGGTGGAACATACAGGTCTGCAGTGCATGTACAGTAAGTGCTGCTATTATTAACTAATGCACCATTACAGCTCCAGTCACACAGGTCTCAACTGATCTCATCAGCTCTCATTGTCGTCTCAAGTGGGTTTGGTTCAGACCTTTAATTTTAGACCCATGAGTATTTCTGATATGAAAGAGAGCTGCAATCTTAAAAGACAAGATCAAAAACCAGTTCACTACATCATTTATTGATAAAGTTCTTTTAAGATACTCTGCCAAAGTATTGAAGTACTTTATCAATAAATGATGTAATGAACTGATATTTGATCTTGGCTTTCAGGTTGTCGTCCTTCTTAAGTTGCTGTTTTTGGAAAGAAACATATTAGGAAAAGTTTAATAAAGCAACAGGTAGAAAATTTGAATTTTGTCCGCAATTTTGAAATTCTACTAGAAAATATAAGAAATTATGAGAATTATTTTACTATAACCTAAAAAGGATTTCAGGGGAGTTTCTGTGAATTAAGGTGATTTTTCAGAAACATGTTTTGTTTAAATTCTGTTAAATCCTGGAAACACTTATAAACATAATCTCAGGGAAAATAAAGAACTGTAGTATTCCTAAAAGAAGCAGCTCAAATATTATCAGTCATAAAAACTATCCAATATCTTCAGGTCATAAATGAAAGAGGAGGATGACTCTAACAGAGACAGCAGCTTTAGATTTTTTAGGATTTTTCCCTTAGATCAGATTCATCCAGTCATTTAATTGTCTGGTATCTTCTTTAAGTGTATCATCTTTCATTTATACTGAAAAACAGATCTGATATTTCACCAGCTGCAGGTGTTACAACAAAATGGTGTTTGAACTGTATGTGAACTGGTCTGATTTATTTTGAAAGGGCCAATTGAAAAGCTGTATAACAACATGTGCATCACAGATGACGGCAGAGAAAAAAAGGTTTCCATGTATCACAGATTCAACACTTTGTAGCTATTCAATATGAAAACACACAATCAGCTAGAAGCCAACAACAACAACATTTATTCCAACATATTTCTAAGAAAGACATTTTCATTACATAAGAGACGAGAGCAGCAGTAGTGGTTTCATTGAAATAGGATTCAGGCTTCATTATGCTGACGCCCACTTTTGTTTGCACGGTTGAAACGAGCTCAGTGGTGATTTCAGGCTTTAAGACACGTTTAAATCACTGCAGTCAACTCTGCTGCTGATCTGTTCGATACTGATCAATTATGGTGGCAGACATAAGTCCTGCCTGGATTATGTTCAGAGGCTTTTTTTAATGAATGAAACATTTATCATCTGTGGGTCGATCGGTGGGTTTGAAAATCACAAAACTGAGGTTAACAGCCAGACTCCCATCTGATGTAAGGTTCAGGCAACAGAAACATAGTCAGGGATAGATTGTGGTTTTGGTTAAATCTTTAAACACATTGTGTCTCAGGTCACTGTTTAACTTTTCTTTGTTAAACCAGACCTTTTTTTTTTCCTAACCTGTAGTGCCTGAACAAAGCCTAACAAGTTAAACATTAATGTAGCACGTATTAGATTTATGACTGTATCAAGCTTCTCTCAGTAAGAAAAGTAATAAGCTTATTTACCAACACACACACACATTTGCTGTCTTTGCATTAATAAAAAGTAGAATCACATCTTTAATCACACATATCCAGCCCCTTGTCAGACATATCGAGCTTGTAGGTGATTTTATATGTGCAGACAGACTTCATTTCATCTGTATGCGTGCGACCATAAACAAAGTTTCCCTGTGTTTATAGGAGGCTGTAATCTTATAACGTCCCCACTAAATCAATCTCAGACCAAATCAATGGTGTGTGATATTGGCAGAGTTGCTTTGTAGCATATGTGGCTGAATATCAATGCAGCAAATAGAATCATCCAAATGTTATTTTATCCAAGTCTCACCGCTGCACAGGTTCCTATTAGCTGACGAGGGACTCCTCTCTCCACAGAGGGAACTCATATACGGCTCTGATCCTCCTAACAATTGAGGATTAGAGCGTAGACGGCCAGGATCGCCATCTGTTACGTGAAGGCATCAGGCTTTCCCAGGGAGAGGAATCCAAATCAACACAGGCAGTCAGCAAAGCTTGGCCCTCCGATGTTCACTGTTTTCTCAGGTTCCTTTATTAGACGGGGAAGAAAATTCAACATTCACATCCAAATCATTTGTGTAATGTGTGTGTGTGTGTGTGTGTGTGTGTGTGTGTGTGTGTGTGTGTGTGTGTGTGTGAGGTTGGGATGGATTCAGGGGAGGAGGGAGAGGGAACAAAGACGAGCTGCACAGGCTGAATTATTAATGAGGCGTTAGCATTGATAACCATCTGTGTCATATGATACACAAATGGCCACAGATTGAAAATATTGGCCTGTTTTTCATGTTCGTTTTTCATCCTTCATATCTGGAGTGTGTGTGTGCAGGTACACACTCATTCCTCCTTCACAATGAATCCAAACTGCTCCATGCAGAGTGGAGTCAGAAATATATGAGGAGTCGTAACGTCTCTGACCTTAATGTCCCAAACACTCCGTTGATAGTCAGGACTGATGGAGAGTTGAGCCATACGGTGACATTTCCAAACGTCAGCTGAGATTGACATATGACTCAGAATACGACATTGAAATAAGGCCACACACACAGGATGTCCTCTCTTTGTTTCTGTCATGTTTATGAGTGTTAGATGTGCTTTAATGTGTCTTTGTGCTCAAGCTTGAAGCGATTTTACTACCATGGGTTGAGCTGATTTTTCTTCATTAAAGCACCTATAATAATATTTTGTTAACACTAATACTTGTATGTGAAAGGGGTTTATTCGTAGTGACAAATCCACAGATAATCATCCCTCGACTCTGAGGTTCGTCTTGGCGCTGTTTTAGCATCTTTCAGCTCATTGTTTTGGTTTCACAACTTTGCTGTTTTTGTTGAGTCTCTCTCTCAGTGTCATTTTCAGTCGCAACAGGCAGCTGCTGTTCAACACAGTGAAGAAATTAGCAGCTAAAAGACCAAGATATCTCCTCAGTCAATGGTGGAGACCAAAAACAGAGCCAAAAGAGATCCGGTGTCCAGAAACACAACTCCAAGTGAATGCTAATGTTGCTCCGCTTGTCTAAATAGGCAACTAATATCCTTGCTAACATGCATGTCTTTATTTACTTTTATAAGCATGCATGGCTGTATCAAGGGTTTTAGAAACACAGAGGTTCATGGCACATACACACACAAGCATTAAAGTGTCTCAAATGTTGTTGTTTTTTCACAATATTTAATCCATTAATTGTGTTCTGAATGCTGCTTCCTATTAGCATTTCTATGATTAAAAATGAAATTTAAAATGAAGAAAAACTGAATCCTTTTTTAGCCTAAGGGTAGTCAAATCTAAATATGTTACCCCTCAGGATGTTAAAGTCTCTGACTTCAGCGGCAAACAACCAAGATTAATTTCTCTCAAATATGAAAACATGTATTCATATTTGTCATATTCATTTGTTAATAAAGTTGATGTTGTTCTTATCCCAAATCCTCCATAAAGATGATGTATAAGCCAAAACAAACCTTGATTAACATCTGTGTCTTGATTACATTCAAATTGTAAAATGATGAACTTTATTATCCACCATATTCTTAAATTCTAATCAGTGATTTTTTATCTCAGTTCATCAGGACATCATACATATTTAAACACTCCGAGATGAGAGTGATTTCAAAGATATCACTGTCAGCTGTGTGGGTTGTCATCGTGGACATATGAAAGGAGCAGGGACATCAAAAATGCACTTGCTGACCTTTTTTTTGCATTACTCTACTGTCTGAATTTCAATTATGCTCTGCTTTCTGAATTAATTGGTTCATTAGCAAAGGCAATTAGGAGTGGGGGCGCGAGGCCTGACTCTGATGTGCTTTTAGATGTATACACAGTCATTCATCTGGCAGATCTAAGAGCTTCACTTCTAATACATCTGTCATGATCGTCTGAATGGTCGGTCTGAGACTCGCTCTGTTATTCTGGTGGTTTCAACCATCAGTCATTTAAATTTCAGGCCTCTTTATTCGCTTCTTTTATTCAAGTTGGGTTTTTTTTCTTCCCCTCATTAATGGCTGAAATAGCATGACATTACTTGTTGAAAGTGAACAAACAACAAAATGACAGAGGGTATTTGTTCTAGATAAACATTACTGAAGTAAACTAAGTAAAATCAAAACAAGGCAGAGACAAAAGAAAGTGACCGTTAGATGTTGTTTGTCAAGAAATGACTATCATTCTGAAACATGAATTCTGGATATGAATGTGCTGTAACCTGTGTTTGGTGGTGGGAATTAAGCATATTTTCTCAAGTACTGTGAGCTATTTAAGATCAAATGTTGAGGTAATTTTGTACTTCTGTGTTGTTTTATTCTTCTGCTTTACTACATTTCAGAGGAAAATACTATACTTTTTCCTCCTCTCCATTTAATAGCTATAAACTGCAGGTTAAGATTTTATACAAAAATCTGTCTGAATTTGTTTTAAATTATTTAGACAAAATTGAATTGTTCTCTCTCCCTTGACATTTTTTTAATTTTTCTTCCAACAAAAGATTTTCAATTTTGAAGTGTGTATACACAAATAACGGATTATACAGAATTTGAAAAAGTTAAGTCTGTTAGGATTTTGGCATTGACTTTTTGCCCCTACATGCCTTTCAAAGCAAAATTTGCAGCTAAAATGCAGGAATTACATAAATGCAAGAATGATTGCCCATTGAATCATGTGACCAAAATTTCACTGCACATTGTACATATTCTTACATAATACTTTTGCACATTCAAACAACTCTTTTTCAAATCAAACACATTTCCATATTTTTCTTGTAAATTTTCCTATTTCCAATATATTATTCTTGAGCTTTGCAGATTTATCTTAGTGTGTTTATTTTTATATATCATAATACCAAGGCAAATTCATTGCGTGTGAAAACCTACTTGACAATAAACCTGATTCTAATTTTAAATATTTTAAAGATAAAATCTATTTTTAAGGTTTAATGAGAAGATTCAATAAATACCTTAAAATAATAGGAATACTTTAATAACTGATAGAGAACACTATTAATCACATTAAAATAACATGACTTTTTTGTTATTGGTGCGTCTCTGCTCTGGACGCGTTCGCCTGCACTACCCAGAATCCTCTGCGCCGAGTCAAGATGGAAGAACCCAGCAGCTGCGGGAGAACAATGTTTTGGCTCTAGACACTGAAACGGACAGCTGAGGGTGAACCGAGCGAGCCAAAACAGCAGGTCATGGTCCTGTACCGGTAAGATAAACCCGTAAATCCCAACTTTGAGGCTGAGTGGCTGGTTGTTTTAGTGAAACTCTTCGTCCGGGACAGACAACAAAAGCGCTACCTTTCGCCGCTAGCTAGCTGCTAAGTTAGCATCTCGGCTAATCGGACGAGCATCATTGTTCGCCGGAGTTTGAACGGGCCGTTTGTTATGGCTCATGTGTCGTCGCTCCATCACTTACAGTCGGTTCCCAGTCCGGCAAAGGAAGCCAGCAACTCGAGAGAAAAGAGCCGAGAGTAGGCGCAGGCGATGTAAGATGGAAGTTTTATATTTGAGGCGCAAACCAGCTTCGTCCTTCATCATTTCTCCTGCTCGCACATTTAACGATATGTGCGTCTAAATTGTTTAATTTCAACTAATAACAAAAGTACAAACTCACTTTATTTCCACATTTAGAAAAGCTCAAACCTTCCTCATATCTTTAGCTGGTTTTCTTGTTCGTATTTGCTCAGTTTCGTGTTGATCAGCGACGCTCTGCTCTTATTTCATGGCCATATTAATTATTGCCTGATCCCGCATCACAAAGAAGAAGAAGGGCCCCGCAAGACTGTTAGCCTAATGCTTAGCTAGGTGGCTAATTGCGTGGCGATCAAGCCTGGTAGTTTTCGTAAATGTCCGCTGATCACAGCCTCTAATAAAACACCGTTTGTCTGCTTAAACACACGAGAGGAGGCTGAAGTTTGTTGAAGAGGCTGAAGTCTCGTTTCTGATTTATGAAAGTTGTCTTTGTGTTAGCTGAGCAGGTTTTTGCTGCTAACGCACCATCAGGGCTTAAAGCTTTTGGCAGCAGTCAGATAGCAAACATGAGTTGGATGTGTTGTTCATGTGGTGGCCAAAGATCTTTGTAGAAGATTTAGTTTTAATGGAAAATTACAAAAAATGCTCAAAAGAGATACTTTACTTGGTTGGCTCATTAAAAAGCAAATTCAATTTAAACACAAAGACTTGTTTTGAATGTCTCCTCTCAAATATCACATTCAGAACTGTTACAAAACACGCTCTTGATTTGTTTATGCAGCAGCCATATAATTACGCCACCAGCAGTCCTCCTAATGCAGTCTGTGTGCACTCTCATTGGCAGATAAGCTCATGTAAATAGGATGACTGGGTCAGACAGGCCCATCAAACAGATTAACACACAACTTCAATCCTCTCATTCCTCATCTCATGTTGTGTCTAGCATTGCAGCCACAGTGACATTTTTTGCCCTGTAATATACTGTACACGCACGCACACACACACACACTGTAATCAAGCAGAGAGAATTTTGTAGTGTAGCTCCAGTGTGTTGCTTGTCTCTGCTTGTCATTGTGCCAGACTGTAGCCCTTTGTTGACCCACAAACTGCCGGTTTTAATCCGACTAAGCGCCCAGTTGTGAGATCAGAGGCCGTGACACTGATTCCTGAAGACCAAGCTTAACTGGCTCCATAATTGTTGTCTGTTAGCTATTATTTTTGCATCAATTACTAACATTCAATCTGTGATCCTCACAGAGTGATTGTTAGTCACAGCACTTCCTCTAAAACAGTATGTTCTGACATTGACTGCTGCTGTTCTTTTCCTCACAGGATGACACTGATTGCCTCCCCATAGTTTTCCTGCCTGCTGGCATCCACCATGAGCATCATTCAAGACAAATTAGCCAATGAATTCCTGCGCTCCAACGGGAGCATGGACTCCAATTTCGGTCCCGGCATGATTATGTTCAGCCACCTCCCTCCGGTGACCAGCTTCACCCGGCTGGCCGCCCACTCCGTCATGCAGGACCTTCCGCCACAGGAAATGATCCTGAAGAAGGAGCGTGACTCGCCTGACTGCAGCATGGGCACCCAGGGTGGCCGCATGGGGTGTGCAGGGGTTGGAGACTATGTTCACACCATGGGTATCAAGCAGGAGAAGCTGTCAGAGCACGATTATCGCCTGCCAGTTTACCCTGGAGGCCTGGGGAAGAGCACAGAGCTGCTGGAGGTGACAGTCAGCAACAACCAGAGCCTGCTGGTGCATGACCTCAACATGGGCAACGTAAGTACCACTGACTCTGAGGCGGAGTTTCTGAGTAAATAGCTGTACTATCAAGTGTGTATGATTCCTTAAAGTTGCATTTCTACTATAAATCAAGTTTAGAGGGGAAACAACTAGTTGATTAATTGATTATGAATAAAAAATAAAGTTATTTTCATGGTTGAATAATCGTTGAAGTTCATTTTCATGCAAAAACATGGCCTCTCTTTGTTTCTTGTCATTATAAACTGAATATCTTTGGGGTGTTCTGAGTCTCACAAAACAAGACTTTTTTTTTTTTACTATTTTCTCACATGTGATAGACCAACGACTGATCGATCAATCAAGAAGATGATCTGCAGATTAATTGATAAAGAAAATGAAAAAGTTGCAGCCCTAATCAGGTTTTCAAATTACATCCTGTTGGTGATGTAGCTCATGTTTTTGTTTTTCCACATTAACATTTATACTCATTAAATTGACATAAATGACTATAAATGCTTTGCTTGTTACAGTGATCATGGATTTTGTGATGGAAATTATTGTTGTGGTGTTTTTTATTGGCCATTTCATACTTTATTGCTGACACATTCTTACAGTCAGAGATTAATACATAACAAATAGGAGAAGTTCATTGGTTGACTTCATTAACCACGAAGTTGATGTTTTCTTCCCTGAACTGCTCCTGAAACCATCAAAGAGATGAGTAAAAATCAACACATGTCAGCTCAGATTATAGACCACATTTAAAGCACTTATGAAGGTATGGATTTTGCTGCCTCCAGCACTCTCTCGCAGGCCCCAGCACCTCCTGATTTAGCTCATTTGTACAAGTCACATATAACTGCTTTGTCAACATATCTATACATGCAGCCATTGCCTGAGTGAAAGAAAGGGTGTAGGTTTTTAATTGACGCTAGCAATATTTTTGCTGCAGTAGATCCGGCAAGCCATGCTTTTCCCTGAGGGTCATGCTATAATCAGAATTTAATAACAGTACTTCTTAGGGAAAAATATGGTGTTTATAGGCTTTTCCTTTTGTCCATTTTTGTGTTGTTAGCTGCAGTTTTAATGTGTTTGTTTACAAGACCAATGTAGAATCAAACAAGAGAAATATACACCCAGATTTATTTCCAAAAATCTATGAATATTTAGATTCCTTAGTCTCCACTAACAGCCCTCCTGCGTTGTCAATCAGCTCATATTTTAAAATCCTGTGAGGGAGGAGCCAGAGAGAGGACGGCTGCAGGGGAGGAGCTTGTGTGAAACTGCTTATGGCAACATAAATCTACTGACGGCTCGAGATGCAAAATATAAAAGAGCCCTCCTCCCTCCCTCTGTCCCTCCCTCCCTCCCTCCTCCCCTTCTCCCTCTGTTTCTCTTTCTGGGTAGAGGCATGATGTCATCCAGCCTCAGCGTGAATGAAAACGTCATGGCAAGGACACAGCTGTCTTGTTTGAGCTTGCACTTCATTTCAGACGTCTTTTGTGCTCATTCAAATAGAAATACACACAACCACACACTT
Organism: Centropyge bicolor; assembly: GCA_037975185.1. Lineage (NCBI taxonomy): Eukaryota > Metazoa > Chordata > Actinopteri > Pomacanthidae > Centropyge > Centropyge bicolor. The sequence continues at coordinate 3,451,442 of JBBMOC010000042.1, forward strand.
CTAACAATAGCCAGGCATCAGAGGTCATGAGGGCTGTAGACGCAAGTTTGTTGAATAACAGAATGAATTATTGTCTTCACTGTGCCTGGCTTCTTTTTTACATCGTCTGCTTGAGGATGATTTCATGTTGATGAATTTATCACTACGTGTGGAGCCTTTAGAAGCAGGTTTTCACTCACTCTCTCCTAAAAAGTTGGGCTGATTTTGAGAACAGCAGGTGCAGCCACATTTACCCAGTCATTCTCCATAATGGCACTGAGGTGCAGCCTGTTAACTGAGAAATAAAAGGCAGCACAGAGATGGTATACAGACAGAATAAAGAGGGGAATCAAGAAGTTAATACCCTGCACATTGTGATTGTGATGAAGCTTAGTGAAGAGTAATAATCATGAATGTTTTGTATGTGTGGTTTGTCTCTTTCTTTAGTTAGAATAGCAGATGAAAGGCTCTCACAGTGAATTACAGTTTGCTTATGCATCGAGGGGCCTTAAATTTAGGGCTTGTTATTTCGCCCACTAAAGCCACATCTTGCACAATGAGTTTCCAACAATCACTAGACTTTGTCCAAGTGTTCTGTTTGTTTGCAGCAGCGACAAACGCGGCCTGTTTGCAGGATGGCCCTTAACCTTCAATCAAGTATTTCCTTGTCACGGCTCGCTCTCACGGCCCTCTCCCTCTCCCTTTGTCATCCTCACAGCTGCCCAGTCAGTTAGGAAAGGAGCCCACTGGGAGAAAAGGTCGAAGGTCAAATGGTGATGGACAGGAGGGTAAACCGAGAAAGAAGAGAAGCGAGGCAAAGGTTTGTCATATATTTATGTATCTGTGAGTGTATTCATATTCTGTATCCTAACATTTAAGCACAAAGGCAATTACAACACAAATAAAAATGGAAAGTAGTGAGCCCTAACTATGGAGTAATGTATTTGTAATTGTACATAAAACGTTTTTATATTAGTAGAAATACTCAGCATATTATTTTCCTTTTATCACTTTTAAATTTTAACTTCACTCTGAAAACATGGGTAGCGCTCATCATATATTTGTATTCTACCCAATATGACTGATCCTGTAAGTAAATTCTGATGATAGAGAACACAGCTGACTGAATCTGACACCTGTTTTCTTCCGTCATTGTTCTGCAGCAATCACTGATGCTGGATGCAGATGGAGGCAGCCTGTCGCCGGGAACCAAGCCTCACATCTGTGAGCACTGCAGTGCGTCCTTCAGAAGCTCCTATCACCTCCGCAGACATGTCCTCATTCACACAGGTGTCGTAGTGTGCAAATTCCCATGTGATTTTCTCCTCTCTCTGCTTCTTGATGTAGAGTTTTATCACTTAATGGCAGCACAGAAACGAAAGTGTTGTTGTCATTATGATGCCAGCTGAAGAAACTGAAACTAATGTTATCTTTACTGCTTGTAGAGTTTATCCAACATTATCTTCAGATAGTTCTCTGTGCACTTGGTATGAGCTATGCAGTAAACACAGTTTTATGCATAATAAAAGACTACTTGTTTTCTGCATCATCGCTGCCATAACATTAAAGAAGTAATAACACAGTAGCTCAACCATAATCAGCTCTAATCCTTGAGGGCAGTTGTGTTCAGTGTTTTGGTCTTTGTTTTGTTGGTCATTGATTTAAATCATCAGTCGAGAAGCCCCCGAGTTGACTCGCATTTTGTCAGTCGCATCAGTGCCCTTGTTTTTGCTGCATCACCGTACACAGAGCATGGCAGCATGACGGCTGAAACAAACCTCTTGTCTCAGAATGACCTGACTGTAATGGAAACTGAGGGCAGCGTGACTCGTTTCTGTTTGCTGATTAGCTCCAGATCTCAATGTTGTCGAAATCGACTAAACCACTTTTGAACCAAACAGTGGTGGTAAAACCTCTTTGACTGACAGCGCTGTGAGCAGCAGAAGAAACACTCTGAGCTGGGATTCTATAACACACACTTTTTACTCTGAATCTGACTGTGTGGGAAACTGATGTTCTCACATCACAGATGATAAACAGAGGCATTCAAACTTACAGTTTACAGGTAGAACATGGGACTCATGTAGCTGTAGGAGTTTAGTGTGGGGCAGGTGAGCTGTGCTGTAGCTGGATGTGGGTGTATTGAAGATAAAAATGTTAGTATTAATGTTGAGTTTTTATGCAAACAAAATATATTTAGATATGGTGCTGTATGAATCCATTGCAATAACAATGCAACACTGGTGCTTTTATGTGTTTAATGTTGATTTGTGGCCTGAAGACTTATCATAGAAACAAATAAATGAGTTTTGTTGTAGAGGTGCTTGTGTTATTTAACCAACTCTCTGGGGCTTCATTTCAGGTGAGAGACCCTTCAGATGCAATCAGTGCAACATGAGTTTCATTCAGAAGTACCTTCTCCAGCGACACGAGAAAATCCACAGTGGTGAGTGAAAGCCGGCCGTTCATACCAGCAAACAGCCTGATTCAACCTGTGACTCATCGTGTGCTTCTAATGCCATCTAACCTTGAGCGCTGCTGTTCTCGTGTGACAGGAGAGAAGCCATTCAGCTGTGACCAGTGTAACATGCGGTTCATTCAGAAGTACCACATGGAGAGACACAAGAGGACGCACAGCGGAGAAAAGCCGTACAGATGTGAGACCTGCCAACAGGTTAGTGAGCTGCTCAGGATCCTGCCTTTTTCATCATTATGTAATACAAAATAACTTAACAAAAAAACTAACTTTTGGTGTCTGTTCCCATCAGTATTTTTCTAGGACAGACCGACTGCTTAAGCACAAGCGAACCTGTGGAGAAGCCATAAAGAAGGGGCTGGATCCCGGGATGATGGACTTGGGTTGTGTAGACATGGGACACGGCAGCTATGGAATCACTCAGGGAAACGCTGGGAGTACTGTGAGAAAGAGGGGACGGTCCAAAAATTCTGGAGAGGGAGGTGAGCGCAAGAAGAAGAAGGGGGATGGAGGAGGGGTCAGGGTCCCTCACATTCACGGGGCTGTTTCCGGAGGCTACAGCATCCACGAGTACTCTGTGGAGAATCAAACGGTATCTTCCTCTACTGAGCCAGGACCCAGCATGCAGCAGGTCCACCACGGCCGAGCTCCAAAGATGGCTTTCAAGAAGGCTAATCGGAAGAGCCTGGACAAAGCGGAGCTGGGACACGTCAAAGCAGACCCGCTGGAGCAGAGCGGGGGCATGGACGGTCTCGGCCTCATGCAGGGTAACGGGGTTAAAGTCGGGCCCACCAGCAGCAACTACGACGACGCCATGCAGTTCCTCAAGAAGAGACGCTACCTACATGCAGCAAACAATGCAACCTCGTCAGGGCCGGTGGTGGTCGGAGGAGCCGGCGGTGAGTATGACGTCGGCATTGGTCACTTGTCTTCCCAGCAGTCCGTCATTCAGGTTTCCAGTGTGATGGACAGCGACGCACCTCTGAGTCTCGACAAGTCGGGGATCCCGGACGAGGTGCTGCAGAGCATCCTGGACCACTACACCCAGAAACCCGACGGCTCCCACCACGACGTTCATTTTGACATCGGCGACCACCACGTGGAGCTGAACCCCGCCTCGGCCGACGGCCCCGACATCGGCCACGGCACCGACACCCCCAGCCCGTCCGGAGACAAGACGGTCATGATGCACGAATACTCTCGCTTCCTGCTGCAGGCTTTGGAGCGCACCAGCCACAGTGCCAGCTTCCCTCTGGGCCCCCCCGCCTCAGGCCCCTTCACCAGTTCCCACTCGGGAAACCCCCTCTACGCTGACAAGAACATCTACACTACGTCCCCCCTGGAGTGCGGGTTCGGCCAGTCGGTGGCCTCGCCCTCGCTGCCCTCCTCTGTGCCAAAGTCTCACTTTGCGATGCTGACGGGCTCCTCGCCACAGCACAGCTTCCACCTCACGAGCCTGGAGGCCTCCACACACCAGCAGCTCACCCCTTCTCAGGAGCTCACCGACCAGATGGAGAAGCAGCACTCCTCCACCCCCCCTTCCTCGTACCAGATCAGCCCGTCTGACCTGAACAGCCAGAAGGATCACCCGCCGGTGAAGAACGGCACCGTCTACCCTCTGGCCCCGTCGCAGGACCTGGCCTCTCTGGACTCCTCCAAGCCTTCCTACCAGATAGAAAACTTTGCTCAGGCCTTTGGCTCCCAGTTCAAGTCAGACGGCCGCGGCTTGTCTTATGGCACTGACTCTGGCGGGGAGGTGGATCACAGGATACGGACGCCTGTGTCTGAATTCTCAGGGTATAGTAGTTTGTTATCTGATGTCAATGAGCCAGTAAGTACAGGTTCCAAAACTACAACAAGCCAAAGCTACAGATGAGAGCCTGAGAGGGAGAGAACACTCTGTCGTTAAAGTTGTTCTTATTTTAATTTTCTAGTGCTCCTATTTTATTATTATTATTATTATTATTATTATTGTTATTATTATTTTTTTAAGTGACATCTTTGGTTGGATCATGCTCCGTTGTTGTGCCCACTCCTCTCCCCACAATAAGCCTGCAAGGCTTCCTGCAAATGCAATTTTTTTAAAAAAGTATCTGTTATTTTTAAGTTAAATATGTATTTACTGTTTATTCTTGTCATATTAGTGACATTAGGTCTGGTCATTAATCATGAACTGAAAGTACTTTTTGAAGTGTAGAGTAGCACCGGACGTGTTTCTTTTCCAACGAGCTGAAGTGTTTGAGCAATCAACTTTACAATTGTAAAATAATAATGAAAATAACCACGATGGCAGGGAATAGCCCAGAATCGAAACAGCAAAAAAAACAAAAAAAAAAAACACAAAAAAGTTATTTTCTGTTACACGGTTGAAAGTATTACTCAGGAAAAAGTGGAAAAGGAGAAGCCTACGAGGTGCAGTGAGCACTCTGTTCAGAAGTATAAGTTTGCGACTTCAGAGAGGATTTTTCTTATGTTTTATTACTTGTTGAATGAGTGTGACATAAACAGACTGCTGCCAGCTCACTCGAGCACTGAAAACACTTTCTACTTGGCTATACAGAGATTATGGTACTTTCGTGTCAATGTGAAACTCATGTTTTCTTTCAATAAGGGCCATATATATATATCTATATATATATATATATTTATAAGAATATATATTAATGTAAAATAACAGATTTAATCATTCTGGGCGACTGCCAGTTGAAGTAGAGGAGGAGTGGGGGCTGGCTCGGGGGGTAAATGTTGTCCTGGGTATATTTTTGGAGAACAAAGAGATGTTAGGGCTTGTCTTTGGCCAATAGAGGTTGCTGTTGGACAGCGATAGAACGGCCTTCCCCTCGCCTCGCCCTCCACTTCTTCCTCAGTTCTCTTATTTCTTTAAAAGAATCCAATTAGCACTTTGAGCCGTTTTCTTACATTGAGTAAAGTAAAGTACACCCCGTCGGATCGAGGAAGCTCAGACATCAGGATCGGACTGGCTTTTTGACACAGAAGTTATTTGGGCGTATGCAGACGGGGCTTCTGGGTTGAACATATTCTGGCTGTATGATGGGGTGGGGGGTTGTTTGGGTGGGCTGGTGGGTGGTGAGGGTTGATATGTGAAAGTGGGATTTTTCATTAACATTTTCTCTTTCTCCTTACTTTTAGGACGGGTTTAGCTTGGAGGGAGGGGGGGCTTTTAAAATCCAGTTTAATCGGGATAATGTAAATGTAATTCAAACCCCTAGTTTTAGTTTGACTTGTACCCAACTTTAGCAGCTCGGCTTTCTTATTGAATTTGATGACAAACGTGTTAGTGATGGGAGTTTTTCCTTCAGCTGTTACTGAGGCAGTCGACGAGCAGAACGGTGGCTGACCAAACGTTCGTATGCATTAGATCTTCCCGCGGCAGCACCGAGCAGATATGTCCCGTTAGAAATTGGGTGCCTATTCCTGAGAAGCACGGGTGCAAGATATTATCTAGTAAATGTTAAATGTAATTTCTTGCTGATTTTTAAATGTATTTATGCTGTACATTATTTTTTCGTAAAAAGACAACAATAATTGCGCTGTCTTCCATAGCTACAACTGGCCTTGAGTGCTGGAACTGATATCACTCTGCTGAATGAGTCTTTAAACCCTTTCTACGCCCCGATGGCCTGTTGTTTTAAAGCAATCATTAAACATGGCAGAGTGAATGCAATGCTGTAATATCTTAAGTAATACGTTGCCATGTTGAGGCGTGAACAAGACTTTGCCTCGCATATACCTCATATCACAATAAACCAGGGACAAAGGAGTGGAGGTTGGGTGTATGTAGCAGAGATGCTGTTGTATGTAAAAGAAAAAAAAAAAAATCAAATGTCCTGTTTCTGTGCATCTATTTTTAAACATTTGTGTACATGACATTTCTGTGACCCACTGAGGCGTCGTCGCTCAAGGGTTTTCTGTAAATGTGTCACGCCAGCCAGTGTTCAGTTCCTTCAGTTCGACCTCTCTCCTCCACATCTGATTTGCCATATTGTTTCAATATGCTCGTTGTTTACAAAAAAAAATGTACAAAACACTAAATCTTGCTGAATATTGACCCCTGTATAAATTTTATTTTACTATATTTCTTTCCCTTTTTTTTATCACCGCCAAATTTTTGTAGCTGATGATATCTTCCATTTTTATGTTCTTTCAGCTTCTTGTGACACGTTTCACGAGACTGTACTTGTCCAATGAATTTAAAACTGATTAGGGAGAAAACAATAAAAAAAAAAACTGTTATCAAGAACTGCTCCTGTCGTCTGTGTTAAACATATTGAGGCATCCGTCAAATGCGTCTTTATGTTTACACTGAGGTGAAATGTCTCGGTTGCTCTGGTTGTTATCAGAGCTGTTCATGACTGCATGTGATTTTCCATTCATTATGTCCTCTGCATGTTAGTGTTTGGTAGCACATAAGAAGATTACTGAAGCTTAATGTTGCTGTGCTCATTTTCACCACTGGGTGGCGATAATCTTCCAAGATGCTGTGACCTTTTTTTTTTAAACTTTATCATCTCAGTTATCAAACAGCTAAAACACCCAGTGCAGGTCAGATATGCTTCAGCTTATCAGGAGGAATTCTGACCTACTTTTACAACCCGAGCTTTATCTGGACATTATAACAGTCACACACTTCATACACACTTCAGTTTATGCTCAGGCTTCAAATTCATCTCTGCCTCAGTTTCCAAGGAGTTTCTCGTTACAGATGCATTTTATTTTGATAACAAGTTAACGAGCGGGTGGATGTGTTATATTCACTGCTATAAAGTAATTTCCCATCTCTTAAAACATTTATCTGTGAACAGGTGTGTCAGGATGCCGAACCTCACCTTCAAATTCTTTACCTGATCTATTCAAAAAATCTTTTTAATGTAAGAATTTGTGAAATAGATTTTCTCCCATTTATTGGTTTTTAAGACCACGTACAGTGCAACCCCCTTCTTTTTGTCTTTCAATTATTTCCTTAGACTTGATGAACGAAAAACAGATATTATTCAGTTAAGATGAGTCTCAGTTAATTACTCCAATACCAAGTTTTGTTCCATGATGATTTCCTTTCAACCCAGATCACAACAAACTTCAAATATTCAGGGAAAAGTCAAAAACTTTCAAATGTTGGCTTCTCCATCATTTTCACTTTCTCAATTTTTACGAACTTTCTTTTTGCCACTAGTTCAAGTTCATTTTCAGCATTTCCTGAATGTTTGGTGACAGAGGACTTGAAGAAAATACCCACACACCTTTACTGTTTTGCTCTCACTTCCTCTTTTATTCTACATGGACGTGTCTGTATTTTGAAGGTGAGGGTGTGTGCGCACCTGTTGACACATGACACACGCTCTGCAAATTCAGGTAACAAACTTTATGTGAGAACGATTTGCCTAATCACACAACACACTAACACAAGGAACTAAAAGAAATTAAATACATATTTGTAGATTCATTATAAGTGTTTGAGCAAACACCCTGAAAAGGAAGTGCGGCACCACATTAAAATATATATAGATCAAATATATATGTCAGTGAATTCATTTCCTTTTCAGTGTCTTTGTGAGGATTAAAATTACTTCCCGAAACCAAAAAGAGAAGTGGTTTGTCTTCCCGTCGCCACGAATTAAAACCTGCAATTCATGCTTGTTTTGCTTGCAAACATGAATTGGCAAACTGCGCATCACTTTTATGTGTTTGACCCACACCCATGATTTTGCATGATTCAGCGGCCGATCCCCATCATCAATACAGACGGACCCATTGTGCTCATCTCGACCAGAAAATAAAAAATGAGGCTGTAAAAGTTAAAGTGTGACGAGTGAAGGTGTGATCGGGATAAATGTCACTTCATATATATTTGGTATCTAAGGAGTTGCTGGGATGGAGGCAGTAAAACGGAGCTCTATATTCCAATAGCTGAAGTCAAGGAGGCTTAAAACAACATCACAGACACTGAGTTTGTGTCTCCTGTGTCTCTTAAACACTTAGTAATAGACTAATGTGTCTGTCCTCTCGCGGAGGTCAGAGGTCTGTTGACAGAGTGGATGTGCAAGTGACGTCGATGATGTTGTTATCTTCAGAGCTGGGAAGAGCCTATGTGTGCACACAGAGAGATAGTGAATGAGGAACAAGGCAATAAAAAGGAGGAGTGGGTCGTAATTATGCAACATCAGTCATCGGTCAGACGAAGTGAGTGAAGAGTTTTTTGGCTGTTATTACTGAAATATCTGTTGGTCCAGACTATAAATTCTAAAAAGTTAGCATCAGAAGAGACTCATAGTTTTTTGTAATTCATTTATATAAAATCTGTACATTTCCCCGTGGTGGAATGAATAAAGGAATATTTTATCTTAAAAGGATAAAAACATGACTTTTATTACTTTTTCAACTAAGAGCATTTGGTCGTCTTTAACCAACGTTAGATTTCTTTTCTTGTTTTTCTTGCTCTTTGCTTCAGGAAACAGCCGAGAATGAAGTAATCCATCAACAACAGAAAATCAAACCTAAAAATGACCTTGTACAATATTAAGAGCTGCAAACCTTTCCCCTCAGTCGACTCCTGAAATAACTTGTGCCAACACTGAAAGGCCTCTGGAATTAATCCTGGTGGTTGCCAGGTTGGAAAATCAACACACAAGGTATTGAAATATGTTGCAACGTGCTGGACTATTTGCGTGAGATAAGAGCGAGGCCAGCGAGGTGTGCGGGGAGATTTGTTGTGGCTCTAATGAAGGAGCGTCCCGGGGCAGAGCAATAAAAGCTTTGCTCTGGCAACACGGAGAATGAGAGGAGATAGTGAGTGAATTTGCCTGGAAAATGAATATGTTGAATAGCGAAAAGGTCGCAGTGAGGAATTAAGCGTGAATGTTGTTCTGCTCAGATAAACTTCTCCCTCCTTGGTTAAACAATAACACAACAAACCTGCAGGTTCCAGAATTAAAACGCTTCCTTGATAATTGCTCATATTTCGTGTAACTATTTCAAAACTGATTATATGTTGAAACACGTTCCGAGAAATGTTTAATATTAAGACTTTTATTGTTGTGACTAACTGTGAACACTCCACAGTGTGTTTGATGTGTGTGTCCCGAACTCGACACACTGACTAATCCACTTCCAGAAACAATCGGTTACACACACGTCTCGGCTTCAGGAAGAAAATAAACACTTCCTGATAATCAGTCGGGATTTGTATTAATGTTGGCTGACCTCCTTTAAAGACGTCTTATTAACACTTGGCCTTCAATCGCACTCATTAATAATGTAACAGAGGCTTCACTTGATGATCTGATAACCATCTTTATTATCCATCTCTTCTGTTTTTTTTCCTCATCATGGACGTCGCCCTGTTGTGACACCCGCAATTAAACAAATATAAAAACAAGTCCGTTGTGTAGTAAAACGAAACCTTATCGGAAAATAGCGACTGACCCTTTTTTATGATGTGTGGTCCTGAGGTACAGAGGGAGTGGACGGTGACAGGTACAAATGAAGATCATAAACACATCGACATGTTCTGGAAGCATCAGTGGCTTCTATGAAGATCTGGATGTGAAAATCCAGCTGTTGTATAACATTTGATAAAGTAATATAAGTGCGCCGGGTCAGACTCCAGGGTTGAACCAGGCTATCAGTCATTCCAGTCGTTAAAAGCCTCGACATGTTCCAATGATATTTACTTATTAACTTTTTTTACTTCTGTATTTCATCAACCTTCTGTGCTGGCAGCTCGTTGGACGCACGTCAAAGTTTTATTAGATGATCAGAAATGAATCCATTGTTTGTTCCTCTAACTTCTTTTTTTATGTCCAGTCTGACAAACACTGGTTCATCCCCTGAGGTGACTTTATGATCCAGGGTCACTTGCGTCTTAATTTTCTTCAACATATCCAGAGATACTGATATTTTTTCTCCTTAATGCTGATGCTATATTTAGTTTAATTTCTATACTTTTACCATCGAGATGAGGATGTTGTTCTGTTGTATCTGAATAAAAACATGAAAATTCAAGTAGGTCAGTCTGTTAAATAAAGTTCAGTTTATTTGTGACAGTCACACAGCATAATAATGTACATCTTACAAAATAAAGAACAGTTCATATGAGACTGAAACAGGCAGAAGCATACTTTTACATCAAATATAAGTTACCTTAAAATGTATATTTAATACTAATGAAAAATAGAAAATATACAATGTGTGACGTTCATAAAGAAAACAAATTCATTCTTTTACATATCTCTCAAAAATAGACTGGGAAATCATCTTTTTAAACATGAATAATGAGTTACAGTTTTTCATTTCCTTACTCATTTTATTCCATAACTGAGTGATCTTCTGTGACCACTGGAAAACTCAACCACCCACTTTTTCCCGTACTAGGATTTTAGCCGTGGCCATGATTGTCAGATTAGGACACATACATTTGCACGTTTGCACTGATGTTTACTCAAGTTCTTCTAAAATTTCCATAAAGTGCTGTGTCATCGGCATAGATGCTAATTATTCCTCTCACTGTTTTCTCTATTTCCATATTACTGTCAGGATTTGCATTGTGTTCTGTGGAACATCCTCATTTATGCAGGCATTGTTTCTAAAAAAAGACACTTGATGATATGTTAAAGTAGATGGAGCTTCAGTTTGAGAAAAGTAGTTTTTAACAGCTATAAACACTGGCCTCAAAACCTTGGCAAATAGAATAGAAAATACAGTATCTAGATGACTTGATGCCACTGAGGTTCAATGGGAAGAAAGTTTGTGATTTGGAGAACCTGAACTTTTAAGCTCCCAAGTCAAGTGGAAGAAATAACAAGGGCTTGTTTTCTTCCTAATGTTGTCTCAGAGGTTACATAACCACTGAAAACATAGCAGAGCGTTTTTTAAGGAGGTCAAACCCATTAAGAAATCCACCTTAACTACATAAGGAAAAGGGATGATAATGGAGTTTATTATGTTCTGAATGAATTTGTGCTATTGTGTTCTCGTTCTTGGACGATAAGAGTCCATCAGAAAGAACAAAAATCATACTTTAAGAAAAGGCTTGTTAAAAACCTGAGTGTCCAGAAAACAAATTAACACACCACTGACTGTTATAATAAACCTGAATACCAAGTAATTCAACATATCAGATTAAAAAGTATATCGATACAGTAATTTGATGAACAACTTATTTAAAAGATACAAAGTCAAATTTATGGCTTTTTTTTTTAATTAAATGGGATATTGAATGGAAATATTGTGCCATTGTGTGAAGTCCCAAACCATCTAATAGAACAAATATGATGGAGTCTGTCAGGTATGAGAGGAATTTCCTCGTGAACACAAAATCATTGACTTTGCCAACATTCAACACAGGTTTCATCTCAGTTCATGGTGACCTCATTCTTCATGGTATTGTCAGTCACGTTAAGGGTGTGGCTCTTTGGCAACGCTGGCCTTTGGTCCAGAGTGAAATATCTTATCAACTATCGGATGGATTGCTGTAGAATTTCCAGCAGGTGTTTATTGTCCACAGTGAATCATGATGACTGATCATACTGATTGCTGATTTCCTGAAGTTACCTGTTACCATTTTTTACGACATAACTATCAGATAGATTTCCGTTACATCACGTACAGACATTCACCTGAGGATGAATCATTTAATTATGTAGTTGAATTTTTCATCTGGTGCCACCCAGTGGGAGATGAATTTGCAAAAAATACACATTCATGGCTCCCAGATGTTGAACCCTAATGATCTGGTGATCCCCTCATCTCTGTAGATTTCGGTATTGGAAGTGTTCTGGTTTGTAGTGCGAGTTAAATCGACCAATCACGTTTGGTAAACTGTTCACATGGAAGCAAAAGACGTGGAAAACTCACAACTGTCAACTATCCCTGAAGCCCTGAAACACTGGTCGTTGCCCTCAGAGGTTGAATCATAAGACAGTAGCTGATGAGTTCTGAGACTGTTGATCCCCTGACTTTTAGTTGACAATTGTGGATTTAAGTGCGGTCTGCTTTTGCTGTGTGTCATATTGTTGTTTGACATATAAAACTAAAGCCAAAGCTGTTCCTCAGTCAAACCACATATTTCCTTCTCAGCAATCAGCTGAAAACAGACTCATTGTCCAGGAGTTCTCCTGCATTGTTGTGGGCAGGTTTCAGGGTCAGGTCCAGGTCCTGGAAGGGGGCAGAGTCCTGCAGCTAATGATGAACGACAGGCGGAGCAGCCAATCAGAGGCGGGACTAAAGCCTTTAATGCTCCAGGCTGCAGCTTGAGTCTGAACCACCTGTTAGTAGCAGCAGAGGAAGCCGGGGCACCGTTAGACTCAGAGCGACTTCAGGAGTCCTGCAGGTTTTACTGACTCACACTTGAAGGCTTGAAGATGAATCTCAGGTTTCTGTGTGTGGTGTTGCTGCTGGGTGCTGCCGTCAAGGGTGAGTTTACCTACACACTGTTTATCAAAGTGTATGTTTGTGCTTGAACCCTTTAAACACACTTTTATACTTTTTACTAGTTCAGCTGTTTTCTTTGTCTACACAGATTTAATCTCAGTGTTTCACCTCAAACATGTTGAGATGTGCAGTTTCACTAAGTACCAAGTTATTATTCCTGTTTTATCAGTGATATATTCATACAGATACTTAAATGTGTGAGCAGTACTTCTGTATTTTAATATGTTCATCAACCAAATGTCATTATATGTATTTTATGTTTTACTCCTATATCTAATCTAATATGAAGTTAATATGTTGGCCCTCATCTACAAAATACGTTTCTTTTTCCACCCTTTTTATAGTTAATTTTAGAATAAAACTTATTACAAGTAGTTTACACATAATCTTTATAAAGTCTAAAAAATATTTTACTAGAACTTTTTCACAAAATCTATAAAATATGTATCTATTATTATGTAGTTAATGAAGGACGATCACACATAAGTAGATCACAGTTATACTTGAAAACAATCCGAGAACCAATATTTTGGTGATATACTCAAATACAACGTGATGATTGTTACATTCCTTAAATGTTTCTTTTGGTTTATTGGTTTATTTGGACAATATTGTCAAATATTCATAAAGCTACAACACATCAGATTTTGTTTGTGTTGTTGATGACGTTTTTTTTCTTTTTATTGTATTGTTTTATTAAATAGCTTTTTCAGCATATACAAGAAAATTAGTATAAAGCAGAATAGTAAAGACCTGAAAAAATGAATCATATGAAGAAATAACTGTTGCACCTTTTTCAGAAAGTTTAATGCTGTTTAATGAGAGGACACAGCTTATTCCATTAACTCTAGTTTTTAAGAAAATGCACTTTCTCCTGCTCTTTTGTCTTCTTCTCGACACATTCACGATGGTCTCACACAGTCTTAAACTCTGACTCACTGCTCCTTCGCTGTGACTCAAACCTCTGTGGCGTGGACAGATGCCAGCGAGGCTCCGGTCAAACAACAGCCGGCCCCCTGAAGCGCAGCACACTCCACACACACGGTTTCCTGTGTGTGCGTGAGCAGACCTCTCCACGTTGTGGCGAAGCTGCCCTGAGGAATGTTGATGAGCTCTTCACTGTACTGAGCTCAGCTGCCGTCAAATCCATTGGTCACCCTTTGTATTATTTTGGACCTTTCTGAAGTGCGTCTCTGTGGCTCGAGGTTCACATATGAAGAGTCAGTCGCCGTCATGTGCCGGAGCCTCGCCGCGAGCCCGAAGGCCGCTTCTGTGATTCCCCTCCTGTCATGTGTCTGCTCCTATAGAGGAGGACCGGGAGGTGATGGAGGCTCCGGGTTGGGGCGTGACTGAGTGCGTCTGAAGTAGCAGTAAAGAGGTCGAGATGAAAAGACCTCCTGAGGGTCGTGAGCCTCCTCCTCTCAGTCTGGCGCCACATTTTCTTCTGCCCTCTCTCTCTATATATATATTTATATCTTCTAGAGAGAGGAGTGAGGCACGTTAAATGGCGGCCTGTCATCTTCTCTCTGCTACTGTTTCCTCTCAGACCACATGCAGTTTATCACACCCACATGTGTCGGGTTTTGCTGTGTAGTCATCGTTAGCTCATTGCTTCAGTATGCAGGGTCTGTGCAGGAGTTAACAGGTTGTACCACTTCCAAAAGTTGGGATGCTGTGTCAGCAAAAATCTGTGTTTACTGACAACACTTTTACAAACTGTTCCTGAGTCCATCTATTAATCACTGTTATCTAATCATGTGTTCACAAAGTGTTGAACCTCCCTCCATCTTGCTTGTGAACGGCTTTCCAGGATGAACCTTTCACACCAAATCATGATCCTGTCACCTGTTACCAATGAACCTGTTTACCTGTGGAAGGATCCAAACAGGTGTTTTTGGATCAGTCCACAACTTTCACAATCTTTGGTTTGAAACATGTTGCTGCCATCAAATTCAGAATCAGCAGATATTTACAAATATCAATGAAGCTGATGATCAAACATTAAATATATCGTCTTTGTACTGTTTTAAATTGAGTATATGTCAAAAAGGATTAGCAAATTATCATATTCTGCTTATTTATGTTTTACACAGTGTCCCAACTTTTTTGGAATCAGAGTTGTAGGAATGCAAAACGGCTCATCTGCATCTAACCAATTTTTCATTTAATCAATTAAACGCGTAGCCTATGAAAAGCTAAAAGAGGCTATTGTCTTGTCTGAGTATATATGACAACAAAAATCGTCACATTTGAGAGGCTGGAGAACTTTTAGCATTTTGCCTGAAAACTTAAAATAGTCGCATGTAAATTTCTTGTCAATCAGCCAGTCGATTTATTCTTGCAGCTCTGCACTCATACACACATGATTAACCCTTATTATTAATGTTATCAGTGGGAAAGTACATAGAGTCCAGGTTAACCATTATTGTGTAGTTCCCCCTCTCTTTGTCTGATGTCAGCCTCCTCTTCCTCTCACCTGCCGGGATTGTTTCCACACCCACGTGTTGCTGCTCTCTGCCGTTCCTTCTCCCCCTCCAGTCGCTGCGTCCCGGCTGTATCCTGTTGGATTAGACCTGCTCCGGGCCTGTAAATCTCGCTCTGTAATTGGAAAGCGTGTGCTGTCGGAGTTTTAATTGGATATGATATGTGCAGAGGCCTGTTAGTGAGCTCTGCTGCAGGGAGCCATCTGTTACCTCCCGGTCGCCCTGTGAGAGCTCTGTTTGCTCAGAGAGTCGTTTCTGCCTCCTCCGATCGAGGACGCCATTTAAATCACAGGCCGTTTGATGAAGAAACGAACCTGCAGACATAATGAGCTGGAATAAATACAGCCTGAGATTTGATATGTGATCGGCTGCTTGTCTGCTGTGAGTCTCAACACTGTGGTCTGACACTGTGTGTGTGTGTGTGTGTGTTGGCCCGAACATGTGTGTGTCAGGCGTCGGGTTTGTCTCGTCAGCAGCAGAAAGAAAACCTCAGCCAAGATGAGGTTTGTGTGACAGACCAGGTGGAAGATAGCAAAGAAGTGAAGCATTAATTTTGTCACTTTCATAACTCATGTGTTAATGATCCACACCGTTCGTCCTGTATTGATCGATCGGGTGACTTGAGATTTGTCTGACAGGAAATCTGTTGAGGGATGATGAGTTTCATCATGAAGTTAACACTTCATTCTAACAAAACTGATTCTGAAAAATTCTGATAATTTTCCACAGTTTTAATTTGATGTGCTTGGAATGAATTGCAAGCAGGGTAAAAAAAAAAAAAAAGAAGCAAAAATATGACAAACAAGCAACAAAAGATAAGAAAAATAAAGTGAAATCACAGAACTTTGTATCTATTTTTTCAATGTTCCTTCCAAGAAATTTCATAAAAAATTGTTAAGAAATTGCTGATTCAAATCAAAATACACTAATACTCATTAAAACACAAAGAAATTAGTTGGAGAATCCAACACAAATCAGTGAATCAGCAGGAAAATGAAGCTCCAGAATCACAACAGCTGGCTTTGAT
This sequence comes from Centropyge bicolor, assembly GCA_037975185.1. Taxonomy (NCBI): domain Eukaryota; kingdom Metazoa; phylum Chordata; class Actinopteri; family Pomacanthidae; genus Centropyge; species Centropyge bicolor. Next base: position 3,467,853 of record JBBMOC010000042.1, read on the forward strand.
TATTGGTTTTAAGACTTCCCCTCGTTTCTTTCCCTCTCAGCCTTCCACTCCTCAGCCTTTGACTTCAGGAGCTCGGACTTGAGTACTTCTGACTTTGACTATATAGGAAAAATATTACACTCTTTACTGTATTTATTCGACTGGTATAGTAGAGTTTAGTTTGAATTGAGTTTAAGTTTCATTTACTAAAAGCTCCACCTCAACCAGCTACAACAATCAGTGCATTTTACTGATAATATTGGATTTTGCCTTTTACATTATTGAACTGAATAATTTCATATTAATTAGATTAACATAACTAACATTTTCTAGACTAAGTGATTATTTGTGTGTTTCATTGACCATTTGTTAAAGATAATTAATTTACTGTCATATTAGATAAAGAAAAGCAACAAACACTTTAACTACATTTGTACTAACTATTAACAGATCAAACGAATTGTTGTCTGGATGGTTTCAGCTGTAGCTCGTGCAGGTATCCGCAGTAGAAAACCTATATTTTGTCTCATACTGTGATATTGACGTTTGTCCAGGCCTGATCCTCTGATGAGGACTGTGGACTCTCGGCAGGACGACAGACTGTTAGTGACAATAAAAGCTTCCTCTCCGTCCTGTGAGGCCGCTCCTGGCGACCTGGCGTCAGCTGTGAGGCTTTGATGTGGCAGACCTCAGGCCTCAGAGACCGACCCGTGTGTGTCGGTGTACCAGGCGGTTTTGTAACGCGGGGACGGGCACCTTTAAAAACCAGGACGTCATAAAGCAGTGTGTAAGAAATGCTCACTCTCATTAGCTGGACCCAGAGTGTGAGCAGTAATTAGCCGTGAGCTGCGATGTCATCCTGCATGATTTCTGAAACACACACACACACACACACACACTCTCCAGGACTCCAACACATGACTCCTCTGTCTCCTAACGACATGCTGCCTCAGGCCTCAGGCCTCTTCCTGACTGTTGGGTCGCAGCCTTTCAGCTCATCTCCAGCTCGCTGTGCATTCTTTGATCAGTCCTCGCAGAGCAGCTCCACTAATCCTGACAATAAACTGAAATGTTTCACGGCCACATTGAGAAACTGAGAGAGTGTTGCTTAGGATTCCTTCTGCTGTGTAATTAACATGATGAGGCTTGATTCTCCACAAGCGGCGGCGTGGACAGGAAGTTGAGGATGCACAGGGGGAAGTGGATCTGACAGTGGGCTCACGAGCAGGTGCTTCACAGTATTATGCTGTCAGCGATCTGAAGTGAGGCGAAGCTTTGACAGCTGGACGTCTCTTTGGCAACCGATTCACTCCCACATCGCTCGGGTTTGGTTTCTGTGTCGAGGAAAAATAGGGAAAATGGAGGTGGAAAGGTGTGGCGGCTTTCAAGGTGATAGTGGAAAAGGACTGGGTGGGTAAAGCCGGACCCTGGATCCTCCTGAGTCTGTGCTCGCAGGCCGACCTTAGCCCCACTTGTCACCCTGCCTCACCCAGTCATCCCCTTTGTGTCTGCAGGGGATTATCCGGCTGTAGGTTAAATCCTCCGAGACACGGCTGCATGTTGGCTGGAGCAGAGTGTGCTCTTAATTACTCCACTTTTTAAAGTGTATTACGCCAACTGTCCGTTTGCATTGGCTCATATGGGCTTCATGTTTTCATCCAGGATAACTTCACTATCATGTGGCAAAAACAATAGGTTTCAGTCTTTGATTAGTCATTGTCTGTGAAACTTCATGTGACATTTCTCTGTGTATGAAAATAGAGAAGCAGCTCTGAAGCTGTTTGTTCATGAACACTCACATTCTTCTCTGTGGCAGTTTCTCTTTTGTCCATCACTTCCCCCCCGTGTTCGTAAATAGACGGTGTTTTTATGACGCGGCTGTAACTTTCCTTCTGTATTTTATCTGGCTTATTTATGACTTTGTGCCAGATTCACGTCGGGAACATTTGTTGAAAAAGAACATTTTCAAGGTCAGGGCTTCAGCGTGTTTCCATTAACAACAGCAGAGGCAACACTCGCTGCGAGTGAAGGCCACATGTTCAAAACTGAGCCTTCACAAGGTCAGATCAGGAATTGCTGTAAAGGCCAGTGATGCTCATCTCATATCAACATTTCTCATCACAACAAACTGGGGAATTTCAGAAATGTCAAAGAAGGACTGTAATTCCTCCAGCTGCTCTTCCTCTCTTTGTGCCCAGCGACCTGCAGCAGTAGGTGAAGAATAAAACAGATAAAGATCTTTACAGGGTTAGTTAAGTTCTGCTGACGAGACCTTTGTCAAATGTTCCAACTGAGACGATGCTTTGAGGTCGAGTTTATCAAATGTAGTTTCACCAAGGAGCAGCTGGAAGGGAGCTTCAGATTTTTATTTCAAAGACAAATTGGAAAACTTTTATAAAACTGACTTTTGTGTCAGTGGTTAGATTAAGTCTCCATGAAATGAGTGCAAGTCTATGGAATGTCCCCAAAAGAGACCTCAGTCAATATTTGACTTTTATCAGTTGGATTTATGATTTTTGATAACCGAATCTGAAATTGTGTAACGATAGGCTTATCTTAATGAGCACGGACGAACGTGTTCACAGAGGGCAGCTGCTCTTTCTGATTGTGCCCGAACCTGTTGCCTTGTTGGGATGATTATAATACAATGATGAAACATTTATACAAGTGCAAATATATACAGGTATATATACAGGTATATACAAGTGCTTAATCTCTTTAACAGCTTATAGATGAGAATTAAGTGAAACATACATGAGGCGTGTTTTGTGATTTTGAACACAAACTGTCTCTATACTTTATTGAATCAGGAATTCACATTGATTTCTCTTGTACAGATGAGGCCTGAGCACAGTAAACATAAATTCACATCACATGAAATTTGTGCTCTCTAAAGATTATTGATGCTCAAATGTGAAAAAAATGCATGTTCATATTTTGTGTGTGGAGAAAACTTATTTATGTTATTTTTTGGAAGAAGCAGCTTTATAGCTTTGTCTTATTTGGCATGAAATCAGATTCTTAAGTAACATCTTCCACAAACTAACTGATTTTCTAAGCAAGTTACTTTTATGAACCATGAACTGTTAAATGTGCTATAAGTTAGTCAACATCTGAATTTGAGAGATAGGTCAATTTTTTTGTAATGTGTGTGTTCAAACTGCCTCCTGCAGATTTTTCACTGACCACAGATGTAATAGCTGTTTAAAATGGGAAACATCAGCGCCTGCATCAAATTTCATGCCAACAGTTCAACATCTTACATTGGCAAACATCCATCCATTAACTACCGCTTATCTGGGGCCGGGTCGCGGAGACTCCACGGTCAACTAATTACACTATAACACAAAGTACAGCCAAGGTTGAAAAAGTCTTTCTTTCCGATGACCTCTTGTAAACACCGACCTGCGTCCACCCTGATTATTCTGAGTTTTTCAGATTAGTTTCAGTGCGTCACCAGTTGAGATACAGACAGACACTGGCCCACTTTTGATAATTCTGTGGAAAAAAGGTGCTGATAAGAACAGTGGTTTCTTCACACGTACACAGCAGATTTCAGGCTCTTTGACTGAGTTTATGACAAAAAGCATCAGAGTCCATGTTGCTCTTTTGCTTCTTAGCAACTGGTTGATTTTGACGTCACCGGCTGATGTCATGGAGCGAGTCACACACACCTGACGAATACACAGGAAGGAGCTTAAACTTGAAACTGGCATCTAAAAAATGTCTTGATTTTGGAGACAAGCAGACAAAGTTATGCAGGAATGAAACACTTAACCTTCAACTCCCATGAGTCCTTGCAACGGATGCTGAAATGTAACACACACAGGCCAATGAAGACGGAGTCCAAGGATCTGATTTCAGAGGTTTTGCATTAATCTCGATCTGTGGTCGTCAGTGAGATCAGTCCATCGCTCTTAAATCTTAATCTGGAGCCGGCCACAAATTATCCATGTGTGTTTTGCAGCAGTGATTCACACAACGCTGCCTCTCCTTTTCTTTATGACCAATAAAAACGCCACATGAGCCTATATGCATCTGTCCCACCTTTGGTCATCCATCACATTCAATTGCCTAACGTCTTCTTCCATTCCCGAAATCTGTAATAATTTTTAAGGTGGGTTTGGGTGTGTGTGCACATCCAGCACGTCGCGTCCATAAAAGAGTTCAGCCTGAGGGCGTGGAGCCTGCGCTTTTTCATCCTGAAATGACTCTCGGTTACCAAGCGATAAAGACATTAGGTCACACGGTGGCTTGTACACAGAGAAAATAATCGAATCGCCCTCAGGATCTGACATTAGTCCTGGTTTTCCCACCACTTCCTTGTGCTTGTGAGACTTACTGGAGAAAACTGTTTGCGTAAGGCGTCCACCCATCTGGCTCCCACTGGTGCGTTCGCTCTTTGGCTGCGGAAAAAAGTGGCTTTGAATGTAATCGTTGGACGCATACAGATGAGGAGCTGAGGTAAACAGGAGAGGCCATTATCAAAGACCCCCCCCCACACACACACACACACACATACCAGGCGTCACGGCAGCACGCCGGACAAACAGGAGGCAGCTCTTTCTTCAGGACGGTCAAATGAAGTTGGCAGACCACCGACCCGTCTCTGTTGTAAACAGCCGTCACTTACGGGATTTCTTATCACGCCTTTTGTCCGTTTTTGACGCAGTTAAATGTTTAATCAAGGCACAACCTTGTTGAACTCTGCGACCTGCACTTTAAACTCCAGTGTTTTTGTTTTTTTTTTATTTGGAATCTCACCAAACAAATCGAGTTTAATAACCAAAGCAAAGTTTGCACACACTATCATGATTGGGAATAATAAAGGTGAATTAAATACTACCTTACCATACTATACTACCACTGGGGGCGCTGTCTTAATTCCTGTTTCTGCTGGTTACATCACAGATTTAGACTTCTGAACATTTTAGTGAGACATGTCGAGGAGCAAGAAGGTGATGAGCTTATTTTCTTTCTTTATTTTGTTTTGCTTGTAGGACAAGATACGATGGGTACACCTGACAATCTGACACCAACAACTGCAGCCACACCCGACAACAACAGCGCATCCACGAGTACTGCAGCCACACCTGACAACAACAGCGCATCCACACCTGACAACAACAGCACATCTACAAGTACTCCAACCCCACCTGACAACATCAGCACACCTTCGAGGACTCCATCCACTTTGACTCCTTCAACCAAACCACCCAGTGGCAATACAACAGCCACACCCACCATGACCATCAGCACCGGCGCCACTGTCCCAGTCATAGGTTCGTAGCTTTTTTGATTGAATTTGTGTGGTTCCTCATGATGCTATTATAGGTTTTTATAGCAGGTTTTTATCCCATCCAAACACGACAGGAGGTGATTTCATCCATCAGCTCAATCAGAAAAATGTACCTGATGGATAAAAAGGGCTGCTGCACATCTTGGTGGGACCAACATTGCTCGAAATAACCGTTCACTCTCTCCTTTCAGTTTTGTTTTCAGTCAAGGAAAAAACACTGAGAACTCACTGTGCATGACCTGCTCAGAAGCAAATATATAGTCATGGTTAGTAGCGACGAGGTGGTGAAGATAGTGATGAAGATTTAGCAGCTAAAGAGCCAGATGATTCCCTCAGGAGCTGGTGGAGACCAAAATCGAGCTAAAAGAGAGCAAATATTACATTTATGTTCAGGTGGCCAGAAACATGACTCTGATAATGATGCTCCACACGCTGGATGTGTAAATAAGCAACTGTTTGCTATATGAACTTGAAAGTTTCTCCCCTTGTTGCTGCCCTCAGGTGGACGAAAAGATCCATTATTGCAGGTTGAACAAATTTAGTTCGTATGAGAAAAGCAAATCTGATTGTTTTCTTCTTCCATCTCTCGTCAGAGTGTCCTGCTGCCCCATGTCCATTTATGAGCGTCTGTCTTAATGGGACGTGTCAGTGTATCTCTGGAAGCTTCCTGCAGGATGGCGTCTGTCACCCTGGTAAGAACATAACAGCGTTTCATCTCAGGCCAGAAGAAAAATGGCATCATTACAAGCCTTATATTGTCCTCTCGTCCCCTTCGCACAGCCCAAGTGTTTCCAGGCCAGCTTCATCTCTCCTACTTCAATTTTACCTCGGCCATGAGTGACAGACTCTCGCAAGTATTCCAGGAAACAGCAGCAAAGATCTCAGCAGCGGTAAGTTGTGACGCTCCTGTGACGGATGTTGAAATAAATCCTCCCTCTGTCATTCAACACACGTGATTATTCTGTTTCATAGCTCGCGGTCCCCCTCAGTCGTCTGCCGGGGTACAAACGGTCTGAAGTGGTGAAACTTGAGTGAGTATCTTCTCTTTCTCCTCCTGCAGAGTGAAATTCTACCCACGTGTGACAAAACATAGATTTTCTTTTTTTTATTTTCTAGACCAGGAAGTGTGATAGCGACTGTGAATAACATCTTCGAAGACACCCAAACCACTGCTCAATCAGTCAATCACACCATTAATGCGGCCATACTCGCAGCACTCCCAGGTGAAGTTTTGGGTCGTGCTACGTTTAGAGGTAAGGACTCCTCATCTTTCATTTTGCAGAACCTGAACCTGTGTGTTTTCCTCGCACTGATGTTTCATATCCTCTCTGTCTTAGTTACAAACCTGTGTGAGCAGGTGCCATTACCTTGTGATGCCCTCACTACATCATGTACTGAGAAATCGGGCAAGGCTGTTTGTTCCTGCAAACCGGGCTACGTCCTCATGATTTACACCAACACGGTCTGCAGAGGTAAAACCTGTTATTTCATCTCATGTTGCTCTGGTAGTTTATGTCGTTGAAGCCTTGTGCATAAGAGCTGGTGACCCACAGTTACGTTTTCCCAGCTGATCCTGAGTTAAGAGAGCTGCAACAAAACCTTCTTATCCTCAGTGAAATATGTGTGTGTGAGAACGAGGGGGGAGAAACAACAGGGAGCGAGACGCCGAGACAAGGTCAAGAGCTGCAGCCTTTTCTCCGTGCCGACCCTTGGCCCACGCTTCATTTATCTCTCCAACTTATTTCTTTTTAACGGGGTTGTTTCCCTGGGAACTCGTGGAAGAATCACAGCTTCTTCTCTCTGTGGCCAAAGAGATCAGCTATAGGAAGAGCTAGTAAAGACTTTCATACAAAATGCAGCGTACAGTTTCTTTCCCAGGAGCAAAAAAAAAGAAAAATACAATTATGTGCTTGTTTGTAAAGGTCATCATGCAGCGTCCATAGGAAGAGGCTCTCATTGTGCCTTCAGTGCATGTGCAGCCAGGCGTACTGTACGTCTCCATCTACTGCAGCTTGTTATGTTCAGACTCTTTGTGCAAAAGATTGTGTGTGTTAAAATGTGTGTTTCTCGTTTCTCGCAGCGTGTCCGAGCGGGCAGAAGGCGGTGAACGACAAGTGTGAACCGTGAGTACACACGTTTTCTATTTTGTTAAAAGTTTGGCTTGTCGAGGTCTTTGTGTTACTGAGCGTGGGGTTGGCTCCCCCGTGTGGGTTCAGTGTTAAACTCCATTCATTTTCTACAGGATGGTCCTAAAATCCAAATATCTGTGTCTAAATGCTTTGTCTTGTCTTTTAGATGTCCATTTGGTTACAGTGGCTTCAACTGCAATAATTGTGAGTAACAGTATTTCAAAGCCTGAAATGATGCTGCTGTACTAACAGGTATGTGCTCACCTATAAAATGATGTGTGTGTGTGTGTTTGCAGCGGCTCTGCTGGCGGTGGTCGTCATCTCCTGCGTCCTGGGAGCTCTTCTCATCATTGTCGTGGCTGTGCTCATATATTGTTCCGGGTGAGAACCTAACCAACTTTACTGACTGGCTTACTTTTAAAATCAAATCAGACAGTCTGGAAATAAATGCATGTTTACATTTGATCCACGATATCCCTGTAAATATTTCGGTGGTTTTTTGCAGGTCAAATGATGCACAACAAAAATCTAAATTTAGTTGAAAAGTGAAATTTTTAAGTAATTCATTTTATCATCTCTATTTCAATGTGCAGTTCAATCTCATTTCATGTTGAAATATAATCACTGAAATGCTGTAGTGTAGATGTCTAAAAATCTCACTTGTCAACCAGGTGTTAACATCTTTTCACCTGCAAACCACCACATTAATATTTAAGCAAGTTAAAGGATAAGACTGAGGATGTTCAGTATTTTTGTTAATTTGTCAACCCATGAAAAGACTCAAACCAAAGACTCATTAATTTCCTAAAAAGCTGGGCTCTGTAGTTATTAGCAAACGTTATTCAAACAGGAGTCAATAAGACATGTTGGGGACTATTTTCAGCGGCGGATTAATACACATTTAGTGCATTAGTTTGCTTTTTGTGTGAGTATGTATGGCAGCAGGATGATGTTGCGTGGCTTGACTAGAAATAAACACAATGAACTACAGCTCCATTGTTCATTCACCGGGTTTCATGTAAGATCAATGCAGCTCTGTAGTAGTTGTTTGTAAGATTGATTCATTGTTGGATTTGACAACAAAAACGTCCCCTGTCGTCTGTGCATCAGGAGGAAACTCTCAAAGAGCAAGCAGGCGGAGTACAGCAGCAGTCCATACTCCTCGGGCGAGGTAAACCAGACCTGGCCCACCGGCGTCACCCGCATCCCCCGAGCCAACACTATCTGGGACGAAGCTCCTGCCATGGAGATGACAGAAGGAAACCAAGCTCGAGTGCAGGACAGGAAGCAGCAAACCAACGGCCTGGTGAGTTATCGCATCACATCCTCCGTCGCCTCGGCCGTCTGAACCACTCGCCACTAATCCTCAATCAGCCTGAAATTTGGTCGATGTCGCCCCAATGTTCTGCATCCAAATTCCTGATTAACATTAACTCAATCAGTCAGAAATGAACGTGATAATTTGTCAAATACATCAGGGTCGAAGTTAAAATGTGGCTGAAGCTAAATGAAGCCCATGTTTAACTTCGGACACTTGGATGTTATTTGCAAATGAACAAATCCACATTGGCCTGATGACCGTCTCGTATCAGTCACAGATGTTTCAATGATATGTCTCAATCCAATACACATCACTATGTTTTAACCCAATCATCCAGAATGTTTATGTAGCATTAGCATGTAGCCCCCTCCCGTGCTCCCTGCTTGGCCTGACTCCCAGTGTGTTGCTTTAGGGCTTTCACCCGAAGCAGAAAGGATGGAAGAAGGTAAGGCTTTGCTTTTAGATTCTGATTTCCCTTGATGTCCCCTTGCTGATTGTTGAGTTTGACGGGCCACGGCGAGAATCTCGGTGGCAGGTTGTTGGGTGATGGGAAGCTTCGTGACAGATTTCTTTTCATGTTCCCGCTGAATCTAGTGAGTGACACTTCAAAGGAGCTCCGCTGATGCTAGTTGGGGAGTAGCAATGATTAGTTTTCAGTGCACATTGGTGACTTGTGTTCTGTGTGTGTGTGTCTGGCTTCTGTGGGTGTTTGTGTGTGAGTGTGCGAAATCCACACATGTGAGAGACTCTAACACTCTGCTTCCGCTGACGTTTCAGTCGGGATCATACGATCTCAACCCAGAGGCCATGAGGACCTTCAAAGGTAAAAATCCATCCCGTTACTCGTATCTGGTTCAAGGCCACGACAACCCCTACTATTTACCAGGAGACGAGGCGAGAAACTGAGCAGCACGAGGCCACGAGTGGGGGATGAAAGTCCATGCAGGAATGAGGACACGCTCCGGGTCTTCGGGACACTTTTTCCTGACCAGGTTATTTAATCATGTTTGAACTTGCTTGGATAAACAGCCACCAAAGAGATTCATTGAAACGAGCACATTTGAACAATTTGTAAAAAGCTGAGGTTGTCTGCAGCCAGTAGATGTCGCCATTGCACAGATTAATTCTCCAACTGCTTTCTTTTTTTTTGTTTAAAGGTACATTTGACTTTTTTTTTTAATGCTTTAAAGAAATCATGCTGTAATCCTTTAAAATGAAGCGTCCTGCTAATTGCACTAAAGTGTGTGTTAAGTTTACCTCCAGTTTTCCTCTCAAATCAAAGGTGAATTGAATGTGGACTGTCAGGGGGGCTACTATATATTTTTCTCATGGGTTTGATTATTTAAAAGATCTTCTATGACTAAAGGGGCTGGATCCCTGGTTCAGGGTATTTTTAAAGGGATTTATATTGTACTTTCTATTTGTCGAAGCTGAACTTGCAACATGTGCCTGTTTTGATGGTGTGTTGGACGAATAGGAAACATGCGAAGCTGATGAAAGCCTGTGATGTGCCAATTATCACTTGTATACATTTCTGTTGACAAATCTAATATATATTTATCCATGTGTGTGTGAGACAGTGCACTATTTTATAAGTGTGTAAAGGTTTTGTAAATAATTGAAGATCTTTTGGCAGAGAATGTGTGTGTGTGTATGTGTGTGTGTGTGTGTGTGTTATCCTGTGTGTATGTGCAATGGAAATAAATTCATTTAAACACAACAGTCTTGTTTCTCATCATCATTCTCATCACTGTAACGACCCCATGTACCAACTTCAACAGCTTTATCGCCCCATAATTCAACCGTCTCTGCATTTCTGTCTTTTACAACCTCTTTGTGTCACTAAACATCGTCTGTGTGTAAAGAGCTCTCACTGATATCTGATGATTTAAAGCAGCCATAGATTCTTCACTGAACTTATTGCAGACTGTGTCAGAGGAAGAGTTCAACTACTTAGCTGTACTAAACATTGTTTTACTAGGTTGACACTTTATGGGTTGAGGAAGCTACCTGGTAAACATGATTTTGAACTGGTGACATGTTTATGAAGCCAAAAAAAGATGCGTTAAATGCAAGGCTTTCAACTCCCATATTAGTCTGTTTGCATTTCTGTTACTGGATTTTTTTTTTAATAGTTCGACCTCTTCTGTGTCTAATTGAATTGAAGCATGACCAATATGTAGGATAACAGACCGAACATGTTTTTTTTTTGTCTCTAGATGCATTTGAAAATTGCCCATAGAACATAAAAAACATCACGACATATTTCCTGTTTTAGTGCCAAAACAGTGCATTATGGTCATTTCTTCCTTTTGCATCATTGAATGTTTGTGGCAAAGACAATGATCAACACTTCAGACTTTTGTACATATTGACTTGAGGTCAGAAGAAAAGGAAAATACACAAAATAAAAATGGTGGATTGAGGAATAATTACCAGTGGAGTTTTTGACCTCAAGTACTATGGAGCTGTTTTTCCTGTGAGGACAACACCCTGGTGTCACACTATCACACTGATCAACAGGTGGCAATAACGGGCCGAGCACATGTGTTAGGCCTCAATGGTTCGATGTTTGGTGAGTAACACTGAACTTAAACTGAACCTTTGCTTGTTAATGTTGACATTGTTAAACTTTGGAATAATGGAGGTGTGTTCAGTTCACCTCATTAGGACTGAGGTGTTTTTTGGATAAGAACTGTTTCTGCATACATGATTTCAGTTGCCTTTATATTTTACAATATATTATAAAACTGTCTGAAAATCTGCATATGCAAAATTCAACATTTAATTTTCGACTCTGCTTTTGCAAACACCTCCACTCCAATTTAAAGTGAATAATAGTTTTGGCACAGTTCATTATGCAGATCACCGCAGCAGAAGCCATTTGGGCCTGAATGAATGGCCACATGAATCACAGTGTTAATAAGATTATTCTTGGAGGTGGGGCAGATATTGCATTTCACCGAGGAATGCTCGGCCTCCCCGCAGCAGCGTGTCAGCCTGAGTGATGAGGTGTTTGAAGGCCTCGTAAGTTTTATGTTGGTGTTTGTGTGGAGGTTGGCTGTGCTGCGGTGGCTTTACACTCCAGGAGGCTGCTCCTCACAGGCTCTTAAAAGCTGGGATTTGGTTTGCTGGGAGGCTAAATCGGGCTTTGCCAGGCCTTAATCTTGGGCACTGGGTCACTGGAACACACTGTGACTGGCATCCAGGGGGTACGAACCAGATGCACATGTGCTGTGGTAATTTGTATTTGCATGTATAGCAGAATGTGTGTGTGTGTGTGTGTGTGTGCCATCCTGATCTGTAGCTGAATACCGATGCTGGTTGCAGGGCTGGAATTGAACACTGAGTGAAATGACACAAATGAAACAGTTACATAAAGAGCAAATGCCATATTTGACTTTTGTACATTCAGCAAATCTGACTCTTATTTTGATATACTGTTTTTATCATTATCTCAGTTTGGCTTCAGACCTGCAGCTGCTATCAGTGTTTTATGTGTTGGTTATATAATAATTAAGATAATTTTATTTTTTAATGTGGCCCAGATGTAATCCAGCCCAGCAGGTAATCACATTCAGAACATGATATAATGAGAATATAAAGTCTCACAACTATATTATAAACTCATAATGTGATGATAAGAGAGATGACTCTTCAGTTGAGATTTACTGGTTGATGCATTTTGTCAAAAGTATTGGGACAGTTATACTGAAGCTCATTTGTCTTCACACAAACATGGAGACATGGAGCCGCTGAACATTTTAACCCTCCTATTCTCCTCAAATATTACTAACACTTTTCACCCATGGGATCAATTTGACCATGATTTGCAGATTATTATTGACCATTTTTTTGTGTCAGCCACTTTGTATATTTGTTGAAAACATAAATAACCCCTTGATAATGAAATCTTGACCTTTCCTCTAGCGCCACCATCGGGACAAACAGGCCCAACAAGCCAAAATTGGAATTAATTTATCTTGAAAGGTTTTCTTCCAAATCTTCTCAAATTTACTGACAACCTTAGTGACCACAAGAGTATGAACCCTATTGGTTTTGGTGATGATATGACCTTTCCTGCAGTGCCACCATCAGGTCAAACTTTCGGTTTTAGAGTTAGTGTATATTGAAAATCTTTCATCCAAAACTTTTCTAATTTGGGGTGCAAATTCATGATTCTCACAGAATGATCTATATTGGTTGATGCTGGTGACCCCCCCCCCCCCACCCCACCCCCAAAAAATATCATCATGATAATTTTATGCTTAATCAATTGTACCAATCAAATTAGGAAAAGTCATGAAATATGAAGGCAAACAAAAAAAGGCAACAATTATTTTTTGAATGATAAACATTGACTGGGGTCAAATTGACCCCAAGGATAATAGGAGGGTTAAAATCATAGCTCAGGTAACCAAAGTAACTTGAAGTGAGTAATTAAGATCTCGGACTTTTCATCCTTTGTTCAATTTCCTCTTTTACACTTAGTGTCAAATATTAAAACCTAGTGTGTAACTAAAAACGATTGTCAAGATGAAAACAAAGAAACATTTTGGAGATATCTGACAGCAGTAAAATTCTCTTGTATAAACTGTGAGAGGAACAGAATTCCCCATGTAATTGTACCGAACACTGTGTTTCTCTGATCTGTCATGAACTCCTCTCTCTGTCGGTCGAGGCAGCCGCTCTCCTCTGTGCAGGAATGTCTGTTGTTCCAACCTCCGTCTCCAGACTCTGTCGGCTGCGGCGCATCCCATCAGGCCGCAGGCTCAGCTGACTGATCGATAGACCACTTAGCGGCCGTGAGCTACACACATCCCAGTCATTTGACCCGATGCAGCTGTGGGAATGAGCACGCAATCCAATAAGCATCGAGCCACTGAGACGATGGAGCTGGACCGCCGACCCGAGGAACTTCCTCCTGCCCAGGAGGCCGTTCCCAGGATGGGAGGAGGTGCAGGTCCAGTCCTCTGCAGGTCAGGCCTGTTTCAACCCCCCCCACACACATACAGTGAGATGAACATGTGGCTCTTCATCTTAATAAAAAACTGTCCAATCTGCAATAGTTCCACAACACAATTCTTCATATCAAGTGCACATATTTCATTCTGTAGGTCACTGTGTACTGCAGTATTTTGAAAAGTAATGACTTAAAATATATAAGATATCCCAAAAGATCTCCTGATAAAACTCAAAATTGTGATGGTATATTTTAATGTAAAAATTTTTTTTAATTTTTTATTTATGAGTTTTAACAGTTTATTTTATTGTAAATTCTTTAAAAATTTTTCCATGTACAAAATGATTCAATCAATTGGTCAATCAACAGGAAATTAATCACCATCTATTTTGATAATTGTAACATTTTCAGGTTTACGTCTGTTGGAATGGACAAAATGTGACTTGTGTTTCATCTTGAGCTCTTGGAAAAAGTGATAAACCCGATAATTGTAATATCAATGATTAAATTTGTTGTGACAGTAAATTAGTACATCTTGATTTCCAACGTCTCCAACCATGAAAAACCTCCAGAGGAATCCAGGTGTCGTCCACAGTTTCTCTTACATAATAAGAATGAGCTGCCACGTCCTTTATTCATAATCAGCAAATCTGACTTAATGATCTGTGATTCACCTTTGTTCAACAACCTCCAATGACATCAAATTTAACGACTTTAATTCCAAGTTCATAAACACAACAGAGCCCGTCTGAGGATATCACAGAGCGTGATGCTCGGTTCTGAACAGCAGACAGACTGCAGCATATGAAGCCGTCTGAGGCAAAGATTAGAGACTTATTAACGGAGGCAGATGGAGACGAGAGTTTGCAAACACTTAAGTTTACAATCCACCATTGCCAACAAAACAATCTAATAAATTCCTGCCAAACGGCCGACAAAGGAAGCTGCCGCCACCTGCTCGGCCGCTTCACTGCAGTGAATGAGTGGAAATACGCCTCCTCTCCCGCCCGACTTCTGCCTCGACTGAGCCACACACGAGGCCGTAATTCACTTCTGCTGAAACATTTCCCAGCAACCCTTTAGATCTCAAGTAACACCTGCTTGAAGAAAAAGGCTCCTCGTCGGCCTTTTCACCTCCGTGATGGAATTATGACCAGAGACGTGATGGAGGGTTAAACCACTTAAACTCAGCTTCACCATTTTCACGTGCAAGAAAATGGTTTGTTCAACTATTTAGACTGACATGAATCCTTAATATATAAATAAAGGAAGTCATTTTTAAGCAATGTCATTGTTTGGAAGTTTAAGCCGAACTTCCTGTCGTAAGAGAGGAAGAGAGTAAACGTGTTGTCTGCAGTAATGAACTATAGATCAGAATCAGAATCAAAATTCCTTTATTGTCATTATACAGGATGTACAACGAGATTGGAGAGCTTCTCCTTTCAGTGCAATAGTTAAGTTAAAAAAGTATCAAAAATAGTATAAGTAAAAAAGACAGATATATACAAGATGAGATGCAGACTTGTGCACAGCACAATTGAGGCTCAGTGTATGATATGAGGTAGATGGTAAATATTGACGGTAATAGTCCAGATTTCTATGTTGTTCACATAATATTGCACAGGAGCAGATATATATTGCACAGACACCAGAATATGTATTAATTTAGTGCAAATGATGAATGGGTTTTAGTGCAAATGATGAATGGTATATACAGTAAAAGTCACATATGAATGTATTGCACATGATTTGTTAAATAAATATATATGTAAATATATTTCCGAGGTAGTTACAGAGGCAGTGATGGAAATATTGCACATTTTGCATTATACTAATGACGTTGTATGTAAGCTGTTTCTCAGTCTGTTTGTTCTTGCTTTGATTATCATTAGTCAAATTGTATATTTAGTGTAATAAGTGAAGTGAACTATTCTAATATAAAATATCAATCAGCTGTAACTTCAAATAGTTTATAACAATAGACAGAGTGTGAGTTTTGAGCCTCATTTTACTTGTATGTGTCTCTTTGTGGTTGTTTTTGTGTCGCTTTCTACTCATCATCTCTGTCGTTGTGTCTCTTGTATCTATGCACTAAAGCTTGTTTTTGATCTTCACTCGCTTCACTCCATCTGTAACCTGATTGGCTACAACCTGATTTGTTATCCCACCATCTCCCCCGTCGTTATCTCGGGCGGTCGGAGGCCTTGGAGG
Source organism: Centropyge bicolor (assembly GCA_037975185.1). Lineage (NCBI taxonomy): Eukaryota > Metazoa > Chordata > Actinopteri > Pomacanthidae > Centropyge > Centropyge bicolor. The sequence goes on from JBBMOC010000042.1 coordinate 3,483,755, forward strand.
AGTCTGAGTGCCAGCAGATAATGCAGTGAAGGCCAGACAGACAATCATATTGATGACTCTTGGAGGCTGAGAGAATGGTGAGAAAGCGGTGGCGCCAGGCGGGACATTAGTCTAAGAGGACATTAAGTCTTCTACTTCCAGACAAACAGCAACGATCTGATGAAAGTGAGAACAGTAAATATGATTGCAGTTAATATCATACAGAGGTGATGCCTTCCTCTCTCTGTTCATCCTCCCTCACTTGCAGGTCGAGCTGACTCAAATAAGAGCAACATCTTACAGTCTNGATGTGAAGGGAGGAGGGTGGGGAGGGGAGGGGCTGAGGGAGGCAGAGAAACAGAGGGGAAGAGGCGGACACTCGGCGGCAGCAGGTTTGTGAGAGCAGCAGCCAGAGGAGGAGGAGGAAGAAGGAAGGAAGGAGGAGGAGGAGGAGGAGGAGGAATCAGAGCGAGAGAAACAGTGTGGCTGCAGTCAGGAGGGACACAAACACTGAGAGAGAGAGAGGAGCTACAGAGAGAAGAGAAGGTGAGATCCCGCTCTTATCCAGCCACATTTGTCTGTTTGTTTCTTCCAGGGTTGATCATCGTGGACGCTCTGCCACCCGGCCGTCCTTTTCTTCCTCCGTCTGCCAGCTGACGCCGAGCTGTGTGTGTGGAGAGAGCAGAGCGGCGTAGCACTGCAGAGGGATGCAGAGAGAGATGGAGGAGAGAGGCAGAGGGAGGGAGGGCCGTGCTCCAGACATGAGGAAGTGAGAATGGAGAGGAAGAGGAGGGGAGACACATAAACATCTGCCTGTGCTTTAGTGTGTGGCAGTGATGGGGTATGTGTGTGTGTGTGTGTGTGTGTGGGGGGGGGCTTTGAGGAGGGGGTGCGGGAGTGTGTCGGCTGTCAACATCACTAGTTTCCCTCCATGTTGGAGATGATATAAGTTTCTGTGTGACCACACCCTCTGCTGGATCCTGATGTGACATTATATGACGGCTGCTTTTGTGGTTGCAGCGGTGTGAGGGTCTGGGAAATGTGTGTGTGTGTGTGTGTGTGAAAGGCATGCTGGACGCCGGCCAAACATGCTTAGTGTTGCCTCCCATTACTGTCAGGGCAGTGGATTAGCTGTGTGTGAGCGGTGTTCATTCTCGAGGCGGCGAGGAGTCGAGCCAAGGCGCTCGATCATGTTCTGACCTGAAGATGTTGTCACTCTCAGCTGATTGTGTGTGTGTGTGTGTGTGTGTGGACACCTGCATACACTATCCACCAGTGTGTGTGTGTGTGTGTGTCAGTATGTGCACATGTGAAAATGCCGTAGTACACGAGGCTGCGGTGCTGAACACTCATCAGCCTTCTGCTCCTGGCATCGCTCACGCTCTCCACTTTCATCGTTGGGTGACTGATACACAAATCATCTCCTCCACCATATTGTAAGACAGGACAGGAGCAGGGTCGCCTCCCGTCATCTGGCAGACTGAGACAGTCGCTCCTCTGAACGGCAGCCTGTTCAAAACAGCTTGACCCAGCATTTGTTGTTTCGCCGTCTCGATGCCAGAGCGTGTTCACAGCGCCGTGGACAATACATTTTCATTAAAGGCTTTAATGTTGGAGAGGATGTTTCTAAAGATCTCCGTCCCCTCGCAGGCAGCGTGATAACCGCTCCAGATGGCTCCTTCTGTGGAAACATCTTTAGACATACGTAGAGAGCTGAGGCAGATTCCAACTACACGTAAACAATGAAGCATCAGTCTTTTTACACTTGAGACCCAAAACAACATATGTTTCCGTTCAGGTGACGAAGCCCTCTAGTGGCCGGAGAAAAGAAGGAAGTCAGGTGTGATTGAGCGACAACGAAACAACGATTTAAACCAACTGACCTTTTTTCTTTTAATGGATGCAAAAATCGTTGATTACCTCAACCATGTTTATTGTTGTAACCGTGATCACGAACCTTTGCCAGCAAGAGATTTAGACTCTAACATGGTCAAACTTGGTCAAGTTGTTTTTGTGCCTAAACCTTCATTATAATGTTGCCACGTCATAAAATTGATTTACTTTATCAACAGAGATTTGTGATGGCTTTTGAAAGAAACTGATGAATTACCAGATCAGAAAACGGTGTCTTGTTCTAAAAGCAGTATCAGAACTGATCAGGGCTGAAGATCAGTTCATCGATTACATCAAAGCTTCCCAAACTTTCTGGGAACTCAAGAACCACCTGTCAGCCTACACATTCATTCATTTCAATTGATTTTAAACTTAATGATATTTTACATGTTTAAGTATTTCAAGGTGAATGTTGTTCAAATATTTCATGTCATGTAGTTAAACTGTCAATTTCTAGGTTGGTTTGGCCAAGTTTTTGTGGCAGAAGCTGGATCTCAACCATTTGTTTAGTCTGTTTGTCCGTTCATTTCAGCTCTTGGTGTTAATCATTTACTACTTTGGGCCGGACTGTTTGAACCTCTCTGCTCGCCTGCCAATTGGTTTTCATGCACCCCCAACACGAGATGTTCAGGTGTCTGACTCAAAATGTGAATTTCCTTTTTTTTAAATTAGTTGAGCTACTTCACAATCCTCTCCACATCCTCTCTGGCCGGACACAAGTTGTTGATCCCTCGGGTGCAAATACCTTTCTGAATTAGTCAGGAACTGTTTTGATCTTTTATGTTGTTTATGAAGTGAAAATATCAAATGTTTTCTGGTTTCGAACTTGGTGAGGATTTTGCTATTTTTATGTTTTATATAATAGCAAATATGAATATCATTGGAAGTTGAACTGTTGGTTGGATAAAACAAGAAGTTTTGAAGACCTTGAGCTTTGAGAATTTGACACTTTTCTTGAATATATGAGTAATCGACTAATTGCAAAAATAATCCACCGTCATCTTTCTTTGAGCAAAGAGGAAAACCCACACACCGGCGAGTTTTATAACCCTGCTCTGTGGTGTCTTTCGAAGCTCTTAACGGCCGAGGTCTTGTTGCACGAGGCATCAAAGAGACTCTGGGAGACCTGACGAAACTCTTGGCACGACGTGGATTGCTGCGAGGGCCGAGCGCTGCCCCGCTGAACCCGCTGACGTCAGTCCACCTCCGGGGCTCGTGACTGAAAGCAGCAGAATCAAAGTGCTTCTTGCGTGAGTGTGACAAAGAAAAAGATGAATCAGGGATAAAAAAAAGCCTGAATAGAAACAAAAGTCGGGGGGGAAAGAAAAGTGTAGGATGAAGCAGGAGACGAGATGTCTGAGTATGTTGGTCGTGGGTTCGTGTGAGTTGAGATGACTGATCTGGATGAAGTGTGGATGAACAATGCTGAGAGCTGCATTGTGTTATTTTGGTTTGCAGATCTCTTATTTAACAGAGGATCATGTTATTAAAGCGGCAACACGGCTGATCTGTCTGCGTTTTAGCTAAATGTGTCTAGATGAGCGTTACATGACGGGAGGCTGTGATCTGATCAGCTGACTCGTGAGCTTTTTCTGTGACCTCACTGGGGCTCCATCATGTTTGTGTGATCTGCAGCTAAGCTCTTAACTAGATTTGAACTGAAAATGTCATTTTTTGCTGGGAGGAGATGCAGCAAGTGTGATGTCTGAGTCTATTTCTGGATCGGTGATGTTTGGCAGTTTGATGTTGGTAGTAGTGTTTCTGCAGCGATGTGGCCACATGAACTGACTCCTGTCGGTTTTCTGAAAGACGTGAAGGTGGAAGTCATTTGTAAGAGAATGATCTGATATAAATATTGACAACACACATGAGTGAATGTTCCTGTGAAGCAGACTGTAGTGTTGATTCTAAGTGGGATTTTGCCATTTCATTAACTGTTGTTAATTTCTAATGGGGCTTCATTAATTGACTTAATACCCTTACTTTGCCAATGTATGAACAGTGAATCTATAAACACACTTAGCAGTCATGCCCACAGCACTAGCATGTACTGTGAGAGCACAGACACAGCAGCATTTATAACAGGAAAATTTCAACCAAATCAAAAGAGCATCGATGTAGAATTGCGCTCCCATAATGAGACAGTTTCAAAAAACGGTCAGAATCAATGCAACAATAATCAGAGATATTTTCTTTTTAATTCCATGTGTTCTTCGTCCTTGTCAAAACCAAGCTTCAGTGTCGAGTTCAACTTTGGCAAACTTTTCAAAATGAAGGACAACTACCATCTTCCAGTAGATGTTTTAGTATCCAATTTTAGATAAACCTTCTGTCTTCTCAGCTATGGCATCGACTGCAGTCAGTCATGAGACAAGAGTGAAAAGTACAAACACATTCCCTTATACTAAGTGTGGTAGGTAGGTAGATACTTTATTCATCCCCATGGGGAAATTCGCATGTTCCAGCATACTTGATTTGAAAAAAATGCAAAAAATACAGTTTAAGTTAAATGGCAAAGTACTTCTACTGACAAGCAGTTTTAGAAAAACACAGCAGAATTTAAAAAAAAAAAAAAAAAAAGCACAACAGGATTACAAAACGCAGAAGATTTCAAAACACAGTAAACAGACATGAGGTGCAATAAATACTTAAATACCAATGAGCATGTGCAATGAGCTGTCAGCTGTGTTGACTTGTAGTCCATTTAGTGTCTGAGAGCCAAGTTTAATTTTAACACCTCAATATATGTAATACACATAAATGAATGAAAATAATGACCAGAAGATGTTGAAGAAGAAGATGACCAGAAGAGAGAACATCATCATAAATTGAAATTACAGAATGGAAAAGACAAGATGTAATAGAGCTCACAGCTAAAACTATCCATGTGTCTGAAATCCGTAATATATAATACTATGACTGGTGTATGAATATTAAAAGAACTTTAAAATGCAAGCTATCCTAGTAAAGAAAATGAAGATGTACTTTTGTACTGATGGAAAATAACAGTGTGTGAAGGTGCAGGCGTTTCAAATTGTGACTTTGGAAAATTAATTTTCAAATTTCAAAACACTGAACAAATTAAATACTTACCTTCATATCTCTATAAAAAGAGCCACACTCATTAATACCTTAATCCATCCTCTTCTTCCATTGATCCCAACCCCCCAGTGGGTGCTGCTCGGAGGTGTTCCCATAATGCCCCTCTCTGATGACCTCACTGTGTCACTGTTTGAGCAGCTCAGCCGATGATGTCAGTCTCTCAGGACGGTTACAGACTCAGAGGGAGATGTCATGAACGACACGCTTCTGATTGTTGAAAGGCTCCATCTCCAGTTTAATTATTCACAAAAACATAATTCGGCTGCAGTTTTCATCTGATCTCACATTAATGAACTTTTTTTTTGACAGCGTTGGCGGAAATAACGGAGCTGATGATGAGGAGATTCTTTTAATCCTTCATCAGACGGAGACTGTCTCGTCATGCTACATGTTGCAAGCCTTTGAAACAGACCACGAGACCCTGAAAGTTTAATCATTTTGGGAAATATTGATTTGAAGTGAGACCCAGAGTCTGATAGGATGGTCCTCATAAGTCATCGTCAGGTCAGGAACTGTCTTTACAGAGTCAGGAATCCAGATTTGTTGACCCTTTATTTGTAGTTTAGTTTTGACAAATGTGTTCTTAAAATCATGAGATTTTGTTTCAATTGTCTCCAGGAAAAAAGGAAAGATGGGTCCTCATATCCTTTTACTGGTTCATGTAACGTGTCCTCATAAACCACCAAAATCAGCTTCAGTATCCAGTCCAGGCATTTTTGAGTGAGTGAGGTCAGCGGGCTGCAACTGTTTTTACTCTACATTTATTAACATTTGGGCACATTCGCACCATAAAAGTATGTTGAATTAGCTGTTAGCAGTTTTCTGTTTGCAGTCTACCGTTGCAGGAAACGATCACTGAATGACTTTGATAGCAAAGAACATTTAAAAACCTGATGATTCTCAGCTGAATTCTGGACTTGCAAGCAAAGTTATTCTCATGTTTTTGAAGCGGATTCGTAGACTTGGTCTGGTTGGATGCTGGTGTGTCACATGACATGTTGGCAGCACAGTATAATAGAAATCATTAACAATGCATATAAAAATCATGTTGACAGTATTTTAGCAAGAACGGGGATGAATAAATGTGATTTCAGCTGGACTTTGATAGTTGTTAGACATTAAAATAAAGAAGGAAATTAAAATTAAAAATGACAGAGATCTAACGAAAAGTTCAGAACTTTAATAACCCTTACAGTCGTCCATAGTGAATCAGTCCATTCACTCCATGTCTTTAATATAAATCCAGACTTTTGGACATTGCATTAAATTTTGATTTTCCCATTATTTCTACTGTCAACAAGCTCTGTCAGTCAGAAGATGGTTGGGAGGAAACTTTTAACAGGTTTCTTTGCAGAAAATAGTTCTTGATGGTTGACATAAAAAAAAAACATCAGTGAAAGTGAATATTGATATAAAGCGCAGAATGAAGCTGCTCATTTTTTCCCTCCTCTCTGAGTTAAATATAGGGAGGTTATATGCAGAAAATCCCAGCTGACACTCCGGAGAATAAAGAAACTGTCTCTCGAGCGTCGATCCCACTGATTCTCCTGACAGAACAAAAAAATAGAGGAGTGCCGCCTCCCTCGTTCATCCTCCCCTCATCCCTCTCTCCGGCTCTGTAATATCCTCTCTGTTCATTATTCATGAGCTCATCGTCGTCTCTGTCTGTCTCAGCTCATCATGGTCTTATTATGAACCATCAAAGCACAAGGATACGTTTAGAGATGCTTTAGGCTGGAGAGAACTGCAAGCTTGCAATACGGAAACATTAAAGCAAAATTTAGGCTGACGTGTCGTAGATGTTCTCATGAACAAGCTTATACAAAATAAGTTAAACAATACTGTCTGTGGTTTGTGCTGTGTTATGGATTTTCTTATCTGTAAGTAACATATCTTAAACCTTTAGACAAATTCAAAAACGAAAGCAATATGTGTCTTTTCTATTCGACAGCGTCAAAATAATAGTGTGTTCAAACTGGTTTTAAGTTGAGGATTTAGGAGTTCGTTCATGTCTCTTCTTCTGCCCTCGTTTAGTAATCTGCACTCGCTGCACCTACATATCAGTGTTGATGTTTTTAGGGTAAAGAGTCTAAGAATATATATAACCTAAATCCCATTTTGAGTCACGATAAAACACACACTGGTTCAATGGTTAAATACAGAATATAGGAAATGTGAATAGATTCTAATACATATCTCTAATATATGAGACTTAGATGTCAAGTAGGTATAAAATTTACCATGTTCACCATCTTAGTTTAGTCTGTTAGCATGTTAATAATAGCAAACTTTATCTATCTAATCTCAAAAATGGAGCCAGTACTGTTACTGAGGATCTTGATGATTATATTAATCTATAGATTTGGATATATTTCATCAAAGCAAAAAATTTTGACCCAGTTAAAAAAGATTTTGACTAAGCTGTTTAAAAATGTAAAATATATCGTCAAATATTTCTTAATGACTTTAGTTTCTTAGGACAGTGTGACACAAATGTTGGGCTTTAATTTCAGATGAGATTTTAATGCTGCGACTCTTGAACGTTCTCGTCTTCGTGGACTGTTAATCCGTCGCTCTTTATCTGCTCTTTTCCTCTGACTCCTCTTCAATTTGTCTCTGTTTCTAATCCCAGACCTGCTCCTCTTCACCTGCTCCTTTACACCACCTGAACAAATCAGCTGCTTCACATTAACTCCACACTGAACTGGATATTCTGTGTCTTTTCTCCACGTTTGTTCCTGCTGGGACCATCTGCCTCAGCTCGGCCTCAGCTCTCCGGTCGTGACCTTGCTGACTGTACACCTGCGTTTAGATCAAAGTAAAAACTGCTTTCCACCTGTTTCTTCTAGTCTGCACATTAGAGGTGTAATATTGAACATGTTATTCAAACAGTTCACCTTCCAGTTCAGCGTCACACTGAGGGTTTTTTGTCTTCTATGACTTTACATAGTACAAAGTAAATTTGGTTATTCAACACTTAATCACAGCAGTTTGAGAAAAGTCATTTTTAACCTAAAGGATTTGTGTCTGTAGGAATGAATTATCCATTTTTTGTGTGACCTTCAATTCCATGTTTTCCATGAATTCTATAGATTATGTAGCGGGATTATTTCACATTTAACTTAAACCCCAACAATCTTAACCAAAGTGAATCGTGTTGATTACGTTTCGTAAGTATCCCTAGAGCTGAAAACATTTTTTCCTCTGTAGTGAACTGTACTCTGTCCAAGGTAACGCAGCCCAAAAAGATGCCTCATCATGGCAGCCCTCCACGAGGTGGTGGACGCTGTATCATGAATGGCCTGGTGCTGAACACATGCCTTTAAAAGCTTATGTTTATTTTACACTCACAAAGCAGACGAGCACTCAGCTGCCAGACAGGTTCAGCAACAGTTCCTCGGCCTCCTTTCTGAACAGTCTCACTTCAATTTCTGTCGATATTTCAGGAGAGTAAATACGCTGATGGTGCTCGATTATGTAATGTGTTGTCTGGATGTCTAATCATTGAGAATTGATCTTTAACAAGCTCATTAATCAAACACAACCAAAATGTCTTGAACGTTACTGTGAAGCCAATCTGGCATTAATGATAACATGTAATATAATCTCTATGAAAATGGCAGCTTTGTTTGTTTGGTTTCTTTTGTTAGTGATGATTCTCTGCTGTTCGTCATCGCGCCATATTGTGATATGATGGAGTCTGTGGTTTGTGTTATCGACTCGTGCTTCCAGTGGGAGGAAGTATGAACAATATTGAGCGGTGTGACGGAGATATTGATCAGTCGGGGCTGAGATAATCCAGCAGTCTGTACAAACCTCCAGCCGACTGTATCTTTGAGTCACTCATAGATCTGCCAGTATATGAATATAGATGTGTTGACATTTACTGTATCAACTGCAGAAATTTATATTAGAATATTTTTAAGAGCATTTAAATCCATTTCAATACAAATCAAACTGTTTAATTTAGCTTCAATAATGATTTGTGTTAGCCTCTCATCGGCTATCAGATGGATTTCCTTTCAATTTCGTGCAGATTGTCATGGTCCCTAAAGGATGAATCCTGCTGACTTTTGTTGCCTCATCATCATCAGGTCAAAATTTCAATTTGCTTAATGACCAAATACCTGCAAAACTAATTCCCATCAGCCTCAGTTGTACTTTGTGTTTAGTGCATAGGAAACATCAGGAACGTCAATATGGTCATGATAGCATGCCGCTCAAAGTTCAGCCTCACAGAGCTGCTAACATGACTCTTATTCTTGATCTGTGTTCCAAGATGCTGACAGTTGTAGAAACAAGAAACTGGACCGACTCTGGAAATGTATGGCATCTTGTATCTTTTATTGTTCCCCTTCAGCAGAAAGAGGAAGTGAATGTCTTGCATGTACTTTTATTGGACAGAGCGGACGCTGTGTATTATAGTTGCCTGTGAGATTAATGAGCTGTCGGTACCATCGGCTCGAGCTCTACATGCATGTGTTTGAGTTATTTCCTACGGGTTTGTGCCAGATGATCCCACTCGCCTCCTGCTCTCTCCCACACCAACACAAAGCTTTTAACGGGGCGTGGTGATGAATAGCACCAGCGCTGACTGTTTATCTTACTTGTACGACTCTATAACACAAGCGGACGTAGGCACGCACACCTCCACATTCACAGATGAGGTAATCGTGCTGCGAAATGGGAAAATGCAGCCTGGACTTATAGCAGGAAGCCAACGAGGAGATGATTTACAGCTATAATCAGCGCACATGGGTCTCCAGACGCTTTTACATCAGTCGCACACAAACACAGAAACACCATTACCCTTCTCTGTTCTTGCTATTTGTAAGAAGTGGAGTAAGAATCTCTCACACACTGAAAGCAGCTTCTGTATGGAGATGATAACCTCTCTCTCTCTCTCTCTCTCTCTCTCTCTCCTCCCAGGTTTCCCCCCCTCCCTCACCTCACTGACCCATGAAAGAAGCCATGCCGGTCCTCACAGCAGGAGCGGGTGAGACGAGTTTTGGCACAGATGCTCGACACATACCGTCCATGCTGTTTGAAACTCGCTGCGCTCCATCTGTTAATGTTAATCTAGACGAGCTCTTTCCTGTTCCTCCCCTCTGCAGGGCTGCATGAGACGCTGGCCCTGCTGACCTCTCAGCTGCGCCCCGATGCCAATCACAAAGAGGACATGGTCTTCCTCAAAGATGTCTTCAGTGAGAGGAGCCTGGGATACCTCATGAAGGTGAGGTTTACTGAGCAACATCATCATCCACATGTAGATAATGTGCAGCTATTTACTGTTGAATTTATGTGTGAAATTGTAAACAGAGTCATCTTGGTTATGAGAAGAGACGAGTAATGGAAAGACCACCTACTCATGTGCAACTGTGGGATAATCCAGAGGAGCAACCTTCATAGTTTGGCCTCTATATTCATAATTATACAAATATAATTAGAATATGTTGATGTCATGTGCAGGCCAATTTGCATCGAAAATAAGTCTCTATTTGTTTAAGATAATTTCATTACCTCTGCCAAGGAGGTACATTTATGTCCTCTTTGTTTATTTGCCCTTTTGTTAATTAGCAGGACAACTCAAAAACAAGATTTCATTAATATTGGTAGAACATTAGCCCGGAGAACAAACATAGTTTTTGGTGTCCATCATGATCTCAGTGCAGATCCTGCTATTTTTGAATGGATTGTTTTTCCATATTTTCTCTTGAACTACAGCTGTTATTTGAAAAAAAGAAAAAAGGGCAGATGTGTCCAATGACTGTCCGCACACTGTCCAAACTAACAAGAGCTTAATGGAGACATTCTGCACCCTGAGGGCTTTTTTTCTGTGCATAAAACTATAGTTGTTTTTAATCACATGTACAGTATAGATTCATATCTGTGAAGTCTTTGATCTCTAGTTGTAGTTCACCTCGTGCACAAGGGCTCACATGTACTCAGGCGATGCAAGAAAAGTAGGAATGCACCAACAAAGGCAGCAGAGAAGAAGAGTGCTGCAAGTAAACAATGCAGGGTTGAAGTATTTTTCAAATACTGGCTCTGCAGATGTTTTCAATGGGGAAGTGCATTTCTTTGTTAGACCTTGAGAATCCACACAGAACATAAGCATAACTTTTGCTTATTTACACCTTTTGACCTTCAGCTTCTTCCAACTGTTCCTTCCTTTATCAAACTCTGCTCTAACAAACTAAACGTGTTACAGATTCACGAGAAGCTGAGACAGTACGAGAGACAGAGTCCAACGCCCGTCCTCCACAGCGCCTCGTCCCTGGCAGAGGATGTAAGTTCATCACATACACACACACTATCCTCCCACACACACACACACACACCCTAAATTACTTTTCCACTTGGGCACAGCAGTCAGTCACAATGAGTTAGCTCCCGCAGAGAAGCAACGCAGGTATCAAAAGTGAATTTTAATGTTCTCAAAGTGCTGAATCATCCTGACGCTCATCTAATGAAACTCCATATCCTGCTGCTCTCGCCAGTCATCAGTGGGGGGAAACTGCTGACCCGAGCTGCTCGCTACTTATCCTCCTCTGAATCCGTCTGCCTTTATTCTCCAGTCAACCACAGCCAGCATTACTGGTATTCACAGCAGGTTCATGTGTGTGTGTTTGTGATCAGGTGGCGGAGGAGCTGCAGAGCGGGCCGATGAGCACCGAGGAGAAGGAGCTGCTGCACCTGCTGACGTCTCCACACCTGAAGGTAAACACACAGATCTGACTGGTGGACATTCGCTCATTTCCTGTCAGGCATTTTATTCGCCCTGACATCAGACGTCACCTCACAGATCCAGGCCGACGTCCGGCTCTGTTCACTGTCATCTCAGCACGTCTGCTTTCTGTCCCATCAGGCCGTTCTCTCTGTGCATGACACCGTGGCTCAGAAGAACTTCGACCCCGTGCTGCCGCCGCTGCCCGACGACCTCGAGGACGAGCTGGAGGAAGAGTCGGTGAAGATCGTCAGGCTGGTGAAGAACAAGGAGCCTCTGGTGTGTTGTGATGGATGAGAGCGGATAAGAGAGCGCCGTAGGAGACCTCTGCTCTTTTTTCTGTTAATCATCATGTTCTTCTGTCTGTGCTCCAGGGCGCCACCATCAGGCGGGACGACGCCACCGGGGCGGTGATCGTGGCTCGGATCATGAGAGGAGGAGCAGCCGACCGAAGTGGTGAGTTCTCAACCTGTGGGCGGGAGCTCAGAGAAGAGGGAGTGAAATGAATCTGAAAGGTCACGTAATTATCAGAGTAGGAAATGAGGGGGAAAACATAATTGCATTTATTTTTTGGACTTTTTTTTGTGAAAAACATGCATCATTTTAAATTTTTTAAATAAAGCAGCCTGAGTAGAGAAAACAGTCTTTGCTTGAGCTGCTCACTTTCAGGCTGTAGACAATATGGAGGTCGAGAATCCGAATTTTTGCTCCTTCATGTTGAATGTTTGATATACACAACTATTATTTCTATGTTAATGTGAATCCACTATTAGCACAGGAAGCTTGGTGCTGGTTTGAAGCACATTTGAAATAACATCAAAATCATCTCTGATAAAATGCATTTCAAAGAGTTTATCTTACAGTGTTTGTAGAGACATTTTTCAAGTATGAAAATGCTAAATGTCATGGTTAAACAATCATATGGCATTTGCTCACTTCAGAGCAGAGGAGAGACTGAACAGGAGCAAATATAAATGACCACTTCAAAGTAATGATGGAGAAAAGAAAAGGGTATGTCTTCACTTTAAGTCGGTCAAAATCAACCTAAATATCACTTTATTTAGCTTTTTTTGTCCTAAAATCACTCATTAAATTTGTCACTTACAATGAATATGTAAGAAAAACCCACCATGTATAATCTGCAACTCAATTTGTTAAATCCCCAGAATTCCTAGAAATGTTAGAGAACATGCAAAAATCGCATCTTTAGCTATGACTCTGCTCACTTTATTTATGGACATGCACCTTTGACCTCTGCTCATCTGTTTGTCCCTTTTGAAGCTTTGACATGTGCAAATCATCACCAACCTAAACTGGAGCTGCTCAAGTTAAAGATAACTTTTTGGGACACGCAGTTAAAGAAACAGGAAAGACTCGAGTTCCCTGCGTGGACGACAGCCAGGACATTGCAGTAATGTAGCAGGAAGTTGAGCCACCCGGACGCCCCAGGAGGCTCCTGGCTTTCAGCAGCCACAGAGTCAAAGTGAAACTGTTTCACCCAAAAAAAAATGCATATATGTATGGGATAACCGATGAAAAGCTGACAGTGAGATCAAAGCCGGAGCGAGAGAGAGGTGCAGCAGCAGCAGGAGGAGGCAAATGAGAGAGATGGTCCCCGGAGAATCAATCACACCCGATAGAAGCTCAGCAAAGATCCTTTCATGGACATTACCATGGCGATGTCAGCCACATGCAGGAGTGTGTGTTTGAGTGTGTATGTGAGAGAGAGAGAGAGTAAACCGTTCATGTCCATTAATCATTTATGTCTTCCTCCGTTTTCTTGCTGCGTCAAGTGATGGAAAAAGCTCTCGTCAGTGTAGGGAGAATTCAGATTTACCGTCAGGTCTCTTTGCATGTCCACTAAATGCAGACATTATACATGTATGATTGCACACCGGTGTGTCTGCTGCGTGCTGCTCTGTCCTGAGGGAGAAGCGTATTGATCTGACTCTCTCTCAGCCTTTGATTTCTTGGTTGTGGCTGCAGCTAAATGGATCACAGCTGAGGACAGAGGCGGATCCTATCTGTGGATCTGACAACGATGCTGATGCTCTGATAAAGCTCGAAGCTTTGATTGTCCTCGATGCACTCCGTCTTCATGCTGTCTCTCCTCCTCGTCCTCACAGGTTTGGTCCACGTAGGAGATGAACTCAGGGAGGTCAACGGAGTCTCGGTGATCCACAAGAGGCCTGATGAGATCAGTCAGCTGCTGGTGAGACGCACAGCTCTGCTTTGTTTTCAGTGTGGACAGAAATCCTGGTTTAGATCAGTGATATAGAAGAACTCCATCAACAAAAAGTTAGACTGACTCAGAATTTATGTACTGATGAATCACAGTTTTCAGATCAATATTACCATCTGTGCTAAAGACGCAGATGGTTATAAATTCATAAATCATATTTTCCTCTCTGACTTCTTTGGCCTACAATATTTATAGTGAGATGTTTTTACAGTTTAGTCTGTATAAAATCAAAAACTGTTGCTCACTTGTGGAATAAATGGAAGTGAACGTCAGCAGGACAGATTCTGAGAAGCTCTTTCATATCATATTCATGTATGTATGATATTGGTAATTATATGTGGAACTGAATCAAAACTGCATCAAAGAAATTCAAATCAGGACTTTTTGAATCAAAATTAGCTGCTCCAAAGAGAGCTCTTGTGTATTTAGTGCCGTCACCATTAACACCTGTAAAGAGTCTATTGATGATGTATTTACACAGTCAGAAGCTCTGTGAGGCTGGAAGTCAACGGCCTGTCGTTTCCCTAAATACCTTTACATTTACAGACGTCAACATAAGAGAGATGTGCTGCAGTGGTCAATATAAAGTGTGAGCGATAAACTCCAATCATCATAAGGCAACCAAGCACAAATATATGACCGATCAATGAGACATCCAGAAAATTATTCAAGAGTTTTGCCCCAATTAAAATCCTTAAAAAGCAGTGTTGTACCCGAACGCGTTCAAAGAACGTTCGTTCATGAACTAATTCATATTTTGGGTGAACGTGAACGTCCCGTTCATTTTTGCTTGATGAACGTTAAATTGTGAACGCACTCATTCTGCTGTTTCTTGAACGGCACTCTGATTTCGTTCAGATTACGTTCGTGCCAGATTTCAAGAGCCCTCGGCGAAAAACCAAGCTAAAACAGTAAAAACACATTGTAAACGACCATTAAAATGTCGCGGATAACCACCCGATCTGGCAACCGCAAGTCCTGCCTGTCGCTCTACCAACTTCGTCATAAGCGGTCGTCATTGTCGTCACAATTCACATTTGTGCAAGGAAGGAGGATGCGTTTACTGAGAAACTAATTCCCATACAGTCGGGAATTAGCTCGTAGCTCGTGGCAACGTAAAAAAATAAATAAATAAAAGAACTAAAAAAGAACGAAATAGTTCATTTTGGGGAAGCATGAACTTTAGTTGACAATTTTGAATTATGAACGATGAACTGAACTAGTTCATTTTAAAAGGTTTGAACTGAACTTTGAACTAGTTCATATAGAAAGTGAACTTTCCCAACACTGTTAAAAAGTAAACTCACATGCACCAACTAAATCTGTTTATTTAACTGCATGTGTTCAGAATATTTTATGTTTTAATTAATGTATTTATTTTTTGATTGATTGAAACGTTCAGCACATTTTTATCAATATGCAGGGTTTCACGTATTTACCCCCAAGCAGAAGCAGTGTTTAATAAAGTGGTGGGTAAACTATAAACTCAAGTGAGAGACAGTTTGCACTGATGGTCTGATAAAAGTGAAATCCACCTTGAATCCACCTCCGGCTGCCTTGTGAGTATATTTGGTGTTTGTCTTTAATTCCACTCACAGTCTTCTCTCTCCTACTTCCTCTGTCTATTTGTGATCTAGTCCCAGTCCCAGGGCTCCATCACTCTCAAGATAATCCCTGCCATTAAAGAAGAGGACCGCCTGAAGGAGAGCAAGGTGAGCCGGAGCACGAGCCACTGAGCATGCTCAGTGAGACGGCAGCTCTCTGCGGCATTCAAGATTTATTTCTTTAAAGATGTGAGTGGTTGATTGAACTTAAAATCTGTCGATGTCCAGGTGTACATGAGAGCCTTGTTTGACTACATCCCGCTGGAGGACAAAGCGACGCCTTGCCAAGAAGCCGGACTCCCCTTCAAGCGGGGAGACATCCTGCAGGTCGTGACCCAGGACGACCCCACGTGGTGGCAGGCCAAACGCGTGGGAGACAGCAACCTGCGGGCCGGACTCATCCCGTCCAAACAGTTCCAGGAGAGGTGAGCTCAGGAGGAGGCGTCACGAATCTGTTTACTCCAAACGAACAAACCGGCGGTGGAAGACTAATCAGTTCACCCACTCGCCGCTGATATTTATTTTATCCAGCCGTTTGTAATCTGCTAAATCTGCATTCATGTGTTCCACTTTGAGAGGTCAACTATGATTAGATGGAGCATCAAAGCAGCGTGGAAAAAAATAAATCAAAACACAGCCTTGAATGGGCGCACGCTGATACTGTTAGTGTCATAATCCGTCAGTAAGATGATCTCAGCGGGCCGGGAGATCCCTGCCAAACACTGCAGCGTCTGTTGGATTAATAACCACAGCTTAAACACAGAGAAAGACACAGGTCAGGGGAAAAGCCTTAATGCTGTGTTTTGTAGGTTAAATAAATGTTTAGGGTGAAATAACACGGTTCTGCTGATTCACAGCTTCGAGACGAAACAATGATGGATGAGGAAAGTGTCAGCGTGACTGAGCAGAAGCAGAACGAGCTCCGGTCTGTTTAATGACAGACGTCTCATAGTGTCATTGATGGATTAGTGAACGAGACCACAGGGCGCACACTCTCTGTTTGAAGTTAGCGCTGATGTTTCTTTCTAGAAAGTTGCTCAAATGACTCTAAAGAGATGCAAAATAACAGCAGAGATAATGATGGGAAATAACAACAATGAGACACAAAATGACTGAAGAGATGCAAAACAACCACAAAGACACACATGACTAAAAAGAGACAAAAACTGAACACAATGAGACAAAACTGTAAAGAGAGACAAAACAAGCAGGAAGGGATGCAAAACAGCCACAAAGAGACGAAAAATGACCACAAACGACAATCCAAAAAAAATGCAAAACTACGACAGAAAGACACAACGAGTATCAAGGGACGTAAAACAACCACAAAGATACAAAAAACAACCACAAAGACACACGTGACCAAAAAGAGACCAAGAATGAACACAGTGAGACAAAACTGTAAAGAGAGACGAAACAAGCAGGAAGGGATGCAAAACAGCCACAAAGAGATGAAAAATGACGACAAACGACAAACCAAAAAAAAGCAAAACTACGACAGAAAGACACAACGAGCATGAAGGGACGCAAAACAACCACAAAGATACAAATGACCAAAAAGAGACCAAGAATAAACACAGTGAGACAAAACTGTAAAGAGAGACGAAACAAGCAGGAAGGGATGCAAAACAGCCACCAAGAGATGAAAAATGAAGACAAATGACAATCCAAAAAAAAAGCAAAACTACAACAGAAAGACATAACAAGTATAAAGGGATGCAAAACAACCACAAAGATACAAAAAACAACCACAAAGAGACAGAAAATTAACACAATGAGACACAAAATGACTGTGAAGACATGACAAAAATGACCACAAACTGACATAAAACGATCCAATAGAGAAGCAAAACCATCAGAAAAAGACACAACATGACTGTAAAGAGACACAAAACCAGCATGAAGGGAAGCAAACTGACCACAGAGACACCATGATGTTTGTAGTTGTTCTGTGTCTCCTCCGGTCTCGGGGCGTCTCAGTCTCATGTGGGAGCGAGTCGGGGGGCCTTTTCTGTGTCTCATAATCTGCTCATAAATGTTGCCTGTTCCTCTCTTTCATGTTTAAACCTTCCACCTCTCTGACTCTCCCTCCTCGCCCTCGATTCTCTTCCTGCCTCCGTCCTCTCTGGCTCTCTGTCCTGCGGCACTGTCCTCCAGGCGACTGGCCTACAGGATGAAAATGGGCACGCTCCCGAATCCAAAATCCCCTAAAAAGCCTGTCTGTAAGTTTCTGCTTCCCAGGATTCCACCGCATCCTCCTGCATCATTTCATAATTACAGTTTACTACCTGCAGCATCTCTCGCCATCAGCTCTCCTCTCTGCACTAATGTGCTCAGTCACTGTCATTATCAGACAATAACGTCTCCGCTGGATAAATGCAGCCGTGTTTTCATTGACATTTATCGACCTTTTTTTTTTTTTTTTTTGCCGGTAATTGGCGTTCTCGGAGGCATTAGCATTCATTGTCCGTCCTCTCCGTGCTGCTATGCAGACGTGTTTTTAAAAGGGATGAGAGGGAGCTGGAGGGGCTCAGAGACGGAGGGAGGGATCACAGATATGAATTAATCTCTTTCATGTTTGCTCCATCTGGACAGCGAGCGGTTTCGGCTTAAGCGCATCCAGACAGCGTTACAAGCTGCGCCCGCTGAGAAACAAAGCCCCGGCAACACACTTCACCTCTCACTTTCTCACTCCATGCCGTAAAGGCGGCACGTAACCGGCCAGGTGAGCGGGTAATGTGAGCGGTGGCTCTTCGTGGCGCGTAAGCCGCACGCGATCCGATTAGGCCTGAGCCACGGGGAGACAACAAGAGCTTAGCAACATGGCAGCCGGCCCTGCTCCGCCACGCAGCTGCGGGCCGGTGGGGACTCTTCGGTCTCGGCCTCCCTCCACGCTCCTCCAGCTCTCTGATTAATTCCCCTAAATCCCAGCAGGGGCTCTCTAAATGTGGACCCCCCTCCCTCCTCCTCCCACTCATCCTTGTCTCGTCTGTGACGTCATTTGACCAAAAAAAAAAAAATCCTCATTTCATAAATTCGCCAATTCCATTCTCCTATCTGTCACCAGAATGATCTGTCCTTTACTAACGTTCTAAACTCTGCTTCTTCTTCTCGCTGTGTCAGACGACCAAGGATGTGATAAAGGTGGGTACATGTGCAGCAACAAACACCATGCATCTACAACACACACACTTGAAAATGTTGAGGCCTCATAGCTTGTGTGTGTGTGTGTGTGTGTGTGTGTGTCTGTGTGTGTGTGTGTCTGTGTCTGTGTCTGTGTGTGGAGCGTTTGTGTGTGTGTGTGTGTGTGTGTAGCGTTTGCGTGTGTGTGTGCGTGTGTGTGTGTGTGGAGCGTTTGCGTATGTGTGTGGAGCGTTTGCGTGTGTGTGTGTGTGGAGCGTTTGCGTGTGTGTGTGTGGAGCGTTTGTGTGTGTGTGTGTGTGGAGCGTTTGCGTGTGTGTGGAGCGTTTGCGTGTGTGTGTGTGTGTGGAGCGTTTGTGTGTGTGTGTGTGTGTGGAGCGTTTGCATGTGTGTTAGTGGGGTGTGCAGCTTCCAGCTTAATTCCTCCTGCTGTTAGTGCACCAGACCAGAATAGAGATTCTTTGCCTCGTGTGTGTGTGTGTGTTGCACCAGGTGATGTGCAGGCAGAAAAGCATCCCTGGAGACTTCAGGCCGACCAAGCAGAGATTGTTCAAGATAACAATAGCTCCTCTTTTCTTTTGCGTCATCCTCAGTTTTCTATTATCTTCTGCTCTTTTCACTCTTCACATTTGCTGCAGTTTCAGCCGCTGTTTTCATGTTTCCTCTCGTTTCTGTGCTGTAAGGTTTTTTTTTTTCTTCCCACCTTTTCCATTTTCTAAAATGAGTGCAGCATTTAGACAGTGAACATCCTTCCTTCCTGTGGGTTTCTGTCTGTGAGACACTTTGTACCTCAGCTGTGCATCTTTGGGGACTTGAGGCTTGTTTACATGTTTGTGGGTCACAGAGACTCGCAGCTGGCTCCTCTCCACATGAAGAGCCACCTCTTCCTCCTCTCTTCTCTCCTCTCTCGTCTCGTGATGTCAGATCTCTCCATCAAGCCTCTGTTAGTGGCTCTTGCCTTCATTATCTCTCGGCCGCCCGTCCACTCTCGCCTCCTGCTGTCTGCCTGCCTGCTGCCTGTCGCCCGCCCTCTCCAGCGCCCGCGGCCTGCCCCCCCCCCCCCTCCTCTTTAACTCTTCCACCCTCCCTACCTCCTTAACTCTTCCAGGTCTCTTACCCTGTGCTTACCCCCTCTTTTCCCTGCTTGCCTCCCTACAGAGGACTGTGACTGTGAGGGCTATTTCAATGGACAGTACATAGGTGAGAGCGTGCACATCTTTCTCCACCTCCTTCTCCCTGTCTGCTCTTTGCCTGCTGCAGCCTGGCTGTGCTGGTTCCCCGGGTGCTTTTTGGGCTGGGG